>PVKV010033944.1:0-18193 GCA_004027835.1 Alouatta palliata
ACTTAGAAAGTTAGAATATTTATATAAACGGTTACTTTCCATTAATTCCCAGCTTTGTCTCCACTAAAAATTAATATTATTCCATGTCTAAAGAAATACCCACCCATACATCAACAGTCACTCACATGCACTTCCCATCGTCTCCATGTTGTAGACATTATAAGGGTCTGTAATTTTCCCAAAGGTAGTGTAGAGCTTGTCCGGGAAGTCCACTACCTGATACAGTGTGCTGGTGGGGAAAGCTAAGGGAAGCCCATGGTGTCACTGCGAAGGAGCAAGGAGGTAGAAAAAAAGTAAAATCTGGCAAAATAATTGGCAAGACCTAATTAAGCAATGGTACTTCCTTGTTTGGCAAAGTTTTTTAAAGCTGTCAGAAATCTGAGCCAGGGAGACAAGAGAGTCATGAGTCAGTTAATTGCTTTACAAAATATCCTTAGTTGTTTGTAACATGTTTGGTTGGGATTTTGTTTGGGTTTGCTTTTGGTGTTTGGGTGTTGGTTTTGTTTGTTTGGGTTTTGCTCAGCTTCCTTTTAGACAGTGTTGGCATATTCAAAGCTAGGGAAGCTGGGTGCCTGAGAGCTCTATCCCCTAACAACTGGACTCCCCTGTTTCTGTTGATCAAGTGAGTGAGTTTATATAACAAGAGATTTACATGGATTGAGACAGCTGTGCAAACTCATTTGGAGAAGTCCCAGGTCAAGGTTAATTTGCTTCCCAGTTATCCTGATTCCTACCTACATTCTAGATTTTTTTTTGAGACATTGTCTCTCTCTGTCATCCGGGCTAGAGTGCAGTGACTCAGTTGTAGCTCACTGTGACCTTGAACTCCTGGGCTCAAGTGATCATCCCACCTCAGTCTCCTGAGTAGATAGGACTATAGGCACTTGCCACCATGCCTGTCTAATTTTTTGTATTTTCGTAGAGACAGGTTCTCTCTCTGTTTCCCTGGCTGATATTGAACTCCTAGCTTCAAGTGATCCTCCCACCACGGCCTTCCAGATCTTTTATTTTTTGGTTGTTAGTGGTGCTTCCACATCTTCAGATAGATTTCTTTGAGGTTATACTAGCCTCTGCTGGATTGAGGCTCTTTTGCCTTTTTCCTCCCAGGAGGGATTCTCTATCAGTGACATGGCATGGCTTTAAACTCTAAAGAACTGTTCTTTAAACTCTATGCCTCAGTTTATCCATCTGTAAAACAGGGAAGCTCCCTTGACCCCCGATTAGAAACTGACTGCTTTGAGTAACTGCAGTAAACTGCAAATTATTTGTAAGGCTTCAACCTCACAGCTTGCAACTTCAGTTTATGGGTTTTTATCAGAAATTTCAAAACTTTCCCCCCAGGCAAGGCAACCCTGGTTCTGCCTCATCACAGATGGGGCCATTGTATGTTTTGTTATGGCAGAGAAGAACTATATGGCCTATTTACTTCAGATTTAAAAATAAAAAAATATATTCCTCGAAATGAAGTATAGCAATTTAAAGCAATTTCCTGCTGTTTTTGCTAACCTGCATGACTTTTAGCTCGAAGAAATTGATTTAAGCTAAAAAAGAATAATAAAGTGGCGGGGGTGGAGGGACTTAACCAAATCACACCAACGCCTTTTATTAACAACACATGTAAGTGGTAAGCTTGCTGCCACTTGAATGAAATGCCTGCATTTTCTTCTTTTGCAGATATTATTTACTCTCCCCCTACTGCCTGTTATGCACAAATTGTATAATACTGTAGATTGCTCCAAATCTCTGCCTTTTGAGCTGAAATCCTAATGCCAGTCAAGTTAATTTACCTGAAAAGATGGACACACTCAGGTATCTCTGAGCCAGGCAAGGCTGACCTTATCTTAGGTCATCAGCTACTTGTTTCAGTAGGATGCCCGTTTTTAGGTATGAATCAGAACATTAAGGAAAAGGACACACGGGGGCCCACTGTCATGCCTGCAGCATCACTTGTTGTTCCGTCCTCCATACGCAGTAAGTAGGGTATTGTGTACATGCTTTTTCCCTGGCCACAGTGGATTTCTACCAAGTCAAGTATATTCCCTAACCCAGGCTTCCCTAGGACCGATGTTGAGATGGGGTCAGGGGTGCTGCTAGGAGTGGAGAAAGAGAAGAGTCAATTGGAGGAATGGAAGCTAGGCCTGCAACACCTTTACTCATCTAGCACCTTTGGTCATTGAAATTGATGCCTCCATTAACTTAAAATACATATTACGGGAACCAGGACCTCTCAGGGTGCGTTAAGCAGGCCCGGCTTCTACCCTGCAGTGATTTGCAATTTCCTTATTGTGAGCAGTGACAGCATTGTTACTTCAGAGAGCTGGGCTTTGCCCTTCTGGGAGGTTGTGGGGCCTTTTGCTCCCAAGAGGTGGCTATTACCTTCCCCATGGGGAGTTTTTCCTAAACAGGAAGTGATGTGGGAAGAATTTTACCATGTCCTCCTCTAGTCTTGGGGATTAAAAATCTTAAGTTATTTGAATCGTTAGGCTGTCAGAAGAAAAAAATCAACTAAGATCTCCATTCTGTCTACAGGGTGAAAACAATCAGAGTGATTTACTGGGCACATTTAGGACTCGTTTCACTGCAGGAAGCTTGGGACCCCCCTGGAGAGATAAAGGATGAATATTTATTTAATGGTGGAAAAACCTGATCTTGCATTTTTTTTTTTTTCTGTGAAAGAAATAGGGTGATATTTATATATTTCCCTCAGGAATTTCTGTCTCAATAGCATTTTTGCTATACATATTCATAATATATCCTGGTATGCTAAATACTTATAAATGTAGCATGATCTGGCTATATTGCTTCATTGTTAATTGAGGAATATAAAATGCAGTCAGGTCTCCAATCAGTATTTACAGAGCACCTACCACGTCCCAAGCACTGGACTAGGCACTGAGGGATGTAAAAATAAACAAAATTTAGTTATGCCACATAAGAATTACATAATCTTGCTAGATAAACAGAAATGTATACAATTAATTACATATGTATACTACTTGAATATGAAAGTCAGGCTTCCCGTGGCCAGGAGAAGGTTTGAAGGGTTACACAGGAAGTATTGACATGTTTTTGCCCAAAGGGGGATATCTTTTATTTCATATAGATTTAGAAAGCTATTCATCTCACCAAAAGGAAGAGATTAACTCATCCAGTCTACAGAGCAGGACTGGCAAAGACCCCAAAGGCTCATGGAAATGAATCACACTTGGATTAGCTTGGCTCTTCATTCTTGAGCTGCCTTTGAGAATATGGATGAAAACATGCGTCCTTTCCTAGAAAAATGTACATACATACCCAGTCTTGCATGTAATTTCAGGGGTTGATGGGCCACTTGAAACCTCTACGTGGACTGTCTAGAGCACCAAATTTAGATAAGCAGACAAAAGAGCCAAAATGACATTCTAGTAAACATCCATGTTTAGAAGCAAGAAGGCATTTAGAGGTAGTCAAGCAGAGAACCATTGGAAGAAACTACGACATTGTCAGAACTGAGCTGGACTGTGCAGGCTGTTCATCCAGGGCAGCTCTCTGGGTCAGCAAGCACCACTGGTTGATAAAATATCCATGCCAATGCAATAAAATGCATGTATTAGTGTATTCTCATGCTGCTAATAAAGACATATCTGAGACCGGGTAATCTATAAAGGAAAGAGGTTTAATGGACTCACAGTTCCACGTGGCTGGGGAGGCCTCACAATCATGGTGTAAGGCAAGGAGAAGCAAGTCATGTCTTACATGTATGGCAGCAGGCAAAGAGAAATGAGAGCCAAGGGAAAGGGATTTCCCCTTATAAAATCATCGGATTTCATGAGACTTTTCCACTACCACAAGAACAGTATAGGGAAACCTCCCCATGATTCAATTATCTTCTGCTGGGTCCCTCCCACAACATGTGGGAGTTATGGGAGCTACAATTCAAGATGAGATTTTGGTGGGGACACAGCCAAACCATATCAATGGAGAAAAATGTATTTATCAAAAACTCCTTTTGAGGGTCTTACCATATATGACTGAAATGGAATACTTGGATAGCCCACTTGGGAAAAAAATGATACCTCTAAAGGACATGCTCTCTAAAGAGTCGCAAAACTGCCTTCCTAGGAAGAGAGGTCAGATTAACTACTTTGCTCTTGTTTTGCTGAGTAGGCTCTGTAGGTTTGGAGCTAAAGCTGAACTGTTTGGGGTAGGGCTGGGGTGGTAGAAGCTGGGAGGCTTTTTTGCCTTCAATCCTATACAGTCAGTACTCATTTCCCTCTCTCCATCATCCTCACCACCATCATCACGGTCATTATCAACATCATCACTAACACTTGTTCTACTCCAGGCACTGTCTAAACGCTACATAGACTAACAATGAATCCTCACAACTCTCCTATGACGTAGATATTATGATGTCCATTTTATAGGTAAGCAAGAGTGCAAGAGATAAAATTTAAACACAGGGAGTCTAAATCTAGAGCCCTCTTTCTTAGCCACAACACAATACTGGTAACATTCAAACTAAAACCGTCTTAAAGAAAAGAAAACTTTGGGTCTTCCCAGGTTGCCCATATGCCTTAATTTGAACCCATATGTTTTAGACCTTCCTTGAGTCAGAGAAGATAGAGGAAAAACAAAAGAGCATTGTGTCCTAGAAGTCAAGGGACAAAAAGGAAAGAGTGATAACTTTCTCAAGTTTTAGAGACGTGACCCAGGGAGAGGACTGAAAAGTAACCGTTGGTGTAAGCATGGGCTTGGCAGGACAGTTTCTGCAGAGTGGTAAGGGTGCAGATTGCAAGGGGTTGAGGAGCAAATGAGAAGCAGAGAGGAATCATTGAGTAGAGACTACTTTTTCAAATTCTTTAGACAAGAGGATAGAAAACAAATTTACTTTGGGATGAGGAAGTTCAAGTTGAACCCCCCTACCAGCTGGCCATGGTGGTGGCTCACACCTGTAATCCCTATAAAGCACATTGGAATGCTGAGATGGGAGGATTGCTGGAAGCAGTAGACTCTGGTTGTGCCACTGTACTCCAGCCTGGGTGGCAGAGTGAGACATCACCTCTTAAAAATAAATAAATAATTAATTAATTAAACCTGCCCTGCTCTTTCATAGAACTAACATTTGTGGCACTTCTATTAAAAACTGGGCACTAATTGCTTCTTGGCCTTTTGGCTAAGATCAAGTGTAAAAACTAGGCACTAAGTTTCTTATCGTCATTATCTCATTTAATTTTCACAATAGACTCGTTAGGGTTATTTCCTACATTTTACAGATGAAAATACGGAGGCTGAAAGGGATTGAGTCACACAGCCAAGAAAGCGGCAGAAGGCAACTCTGAACTCAGGATGGTCTGGTTCTGAAGCTCCTGAGATTTCACTTAATTAAAAGAAGGGAAGGCTGTACATATGTATAAACTGACGTGAAAGAGTAAGAAGCAAAGGAGACACTGGGAGTATGGGGTGCAATGGAGAAAGAAGATAACTGATGGGACAAGACCCACTAATGTTTTCCTTCCTGCTGGGTCCTTCCTTCAGCTACTGCATCTCCTAAACCTAATAAAAGTCTGTTGACTACTCAAGCTACAGCTTCATCTCTCTACTCCTCTTTAGAGCAAAACTCCTGAGAAGAGCCGCCCATACTTGCTGTCTCCCTCCACTTCCTCTTGCCATATTGTCCCCTGGACACACGCCAAAGCAGGTTTTTTCTTCTCCACACTCCCCAGAGACTGCTTTTGTTAAGGCCACCAGGGATCTCTCAACTGTCACATGCAGAGGTTGATTTAAGAATCAACTTGACCTTGCTTGGCCAGCCACGGTATTTAACACAGTCGACCATAGTTCACTCGCTTCTGCAAGAGACACTTTCTTACGTGGCTTCTGGGATACTGCCTAATCCTGATTCCTGCCACCCTGTCACAGTTCCCCATGCTGGCTTGTCTTCTCTCTCTCCTAGGCCTTAACATTGAGGGACCACAGAGCACAGTAGGCAAATCTCTTCTCCTCCGTATCCATAGTCACTATCCTAGGGAGCTCGTGTGGACTCATAATTTAAATATACAATCTATCAGTATGTGTTGATTACTCTCAAATTTATATACCTAGCCTGGAACCCCTTCTTGAACTTCAAATTTATGTAACCAATGCCTAACTGACATCCCCACTTGAATAGCTAATAGTCTTGAAATAACATGTCCTAAGTCTTGATTTTTCTTCCCAAAAGTGACTTATCCCCAAGAATAAGAAATTAATAAACAGCAACTCAATGGCTTAAGTCAAAAATATACAAAGCATCTTTGATTCCTTTCATTCACATCACACATCCAAGAGCTAATCCAAGAGCAAATGCGATAATATCTAACTCTAAAATAAATCTTTTATTAGATCACTTCTCACTAATTTATTGCCACATCCCTAGCTGAAGTCAACACTACCCTTCCTATGGACTTAACCTCCTAACTGGGCACTCTGGCTCCACATTTACCTCTCCTACCATCTTCTTTATTCAGCAACAAAAGCATTCATTATAAAATAAGTCAGATCATATTTTTCCTTTGCTCAACCCTCCAAGTGCTTCTCACAGCATTCAGAAATCTGCAGTCCTTACTAAGGCGCCCAAAGCCATGCTTAAGCTTGTCTCAACTACATCTTATATTTTATCTTCTACTTCTTTAACCCACCGTCCCACTCACCAGTCCCCTTGCTGTCCCTCAAACTTGCCAAGCATGTTCCTACCTCTGCTCCTCCTGCCCTCTTCCCCTAGAAGTCACTCACTTCATTTAGGGTTCTGACCACACCATGGAAAACAGCCCCAGTCACTCTCTTACTCCTTATATGGCTTTATTCTCCTTGCATTTATCATCGCCTGATGTATCACATATTTATTTACTAGTAGGTGCCTTTTCTGTCTTCCTCCACTAGACTATCAGCCCTTGTGAACCGCTGTATTGTCTGCCTATTACAATACCTAGCACATAGCATATAATTAGTAAGTATTTGTTCAATATCTAAATAAAATGAAGCAGAAGGATAGGTTCCAGAACCCAAGTAAAGAGGCTGGCCTCAGAAAGTGAATGGCACAGCTCTTCTGTTTGCAGAATAGGAAACAAGGTAGAGATGGGCCTTTATTTGGTAAGTTTCACGATAGTTGGAAGTCAGTCAGTTTCATACTTTAGAACCTATAAGACATGGTGGTGAAGACATACTTAAAACCCGTAAGATGTAGTGGTGAAGCCAGGTGATTCGCTGAGAATGAGGAGAGATGAGATTTAAAAGTGATGTAAGGAAAGCAGTAAAGATTGGTAATGACCATCTTGGGAATTATGGATAGACAAAAAAAATCGCTGAACAGCTGTAGTTCTGGTGGCTCAGAAAAATCCAACGCCTGGAATGACATATCTGGATCCCAAGATAGATGGAGGCTTAAAACTTCAAGTATGGAAATCATTGGCATATATAGATGGTGGTGGAAACTGGGAGCTGAACTAAATCAGAAAGTTTGTTTGTTTGTTTGTTTGTTTTGAGATGGAGTCTTGCTCTGTCACCCAGGCTAGAGTGCAGTGGCGCAAGCTCAGTTCACTGCAACCACCACCTCCCAGGTTCAAGCAATTCTCCTGTCTCAGCCTCCCAAGTAGCTGGGACTAGAGGCACGCACCACCACACCCAGCTAATTTTTGTATTTTTAGTAGAGACTTGTTTCACCATGTTGGTCAGGCTGGTCTCGAACTCCTGACCTCAGATAATCCACCCACCTCAGCCTCCCAAAGTGCTGGGGTAACAGACATGAGCCACCGCACCCAGCCTAAATCAAAGTTTAGAACAAATAAAAAGCATACCAGAAATAGACCTCCCAAAAAAACTGTCAGTGTCCAAGGTGTATGAAAGATACAAAGCTGCTGAAAAGACTGAGAAGGAACAAGCTGAGCAGTAGGAGGTGAACCAGGAGAGAGGGTGTAGGAAGAGAGAGTTTCAAAAAGAAAACAGAGGTCAGCCATGTCCAGTGCTGGAAAGAGGTCAAAAGAGGAACCAATTATCCCTACTGGTTACTAAAGAATTATCGGTTTGGCAATTATTGTTATGCCAGATGTTTACTCATTTTATTGCATTAAAGCAATGCTTAGTTGCTAAACTGCTAGTCAGTAGTTTTCCAAGCTGGTTGCACATTAGAATCCACCAGTGAGCTTTTAAAATACCAGTGTCTGAATCTTCTCCCCAAATAATTATAGCACAATATCTGAGAGGTGGGGCATAGGCATTAGTTTATTATAAAAGCCCCCAGAGGATGGTAATGTGCAGCCAGAATTGAGAAATTCTGTGTAAGGAGGAGCTGGACATTCTACAATAACACATGAGGAACCTCTACGCCTGGTACATTCTGGGCAATCCTAGCCCACCCAACAAGATTATAAACCAGGGCAGAGGACAGAAAACTTTGGACCTGGAGATAATGGGAAAAATCTATCGAGATGCTGGTGGACCTTGCCTAGGTACCTGTGTTAGTCTGTTTTCACGCTGCTATAAAGAAATGCCAAGACTGAGTAATTTATAAAGGAACGAGATTTGATTGACTCACATTTCTGCATGGCTGGAGAGGCCTTAGGAAACTTAACAAGCATGGCAGAAGGCAAAGGGAAAGCAGACACCTTCTTCACCAGCCAACAAGAGAGAGAGTGAAGGAAGAAGGAACTGCTAAATACTTTTTAAATTATCAGTTTTTTTGAGAACTCCCTCATTATTATGAGAACAGGATGGGGGAAACCACCCCCATGTTCCAATCACCTCCCATCAGGTCCCTACCTCCAAAAACAGCGATTACAATTCAGGATGAGATTTGGGTGAGGACACAGAGCCAAACCAAATCAGCACCTAAGCCTGGGGATGCAAAGCCACTCTCTCTGCCAGATACCTGCTACTGACTTTCTTCCTTGGTTTGGCAGATCATTAAAGCAAAGATCCACCCAGGTGTGGTGGCTCATACCTGTAATCCCAGCATTTTGGGAGGCTGAGGCAGGCGGATCACCTGAGGTCAGGAGTTCAAGACCAGCTTGACCAATATGGAGAAACCCCGTCTCTACTAAAAATACAGAAAATTAGCAGGGCATGGTGGTGCATGCCTGTAATCCCAACTACTCAGGAGGCTGAGGCAGGAAAATTGCTTGAACCCAGGAGGCAACAGTTGCAGTGAGCCGAGATCGTGCCATTGCACTCCAGCCTGGGCAACAAGAGCAAAACTCCATCTCCAAAAAAAACAAACAAACAAACAAACAAAAAACAAAGACCCTAGTCAATTCACTTATAAATAATAATAGTAATAGTATCTATTACTCTATTTGTACCAAGCATTTGCTAAGTGTTACATGCATTAACTCATTTAATATGAATGGCACTCCTATGGAGTAGGTATAGTTTCTAACTCTATTTCATAGGATAAAGAAATTGAAGCTCACAAAGTGACTTGCCCAAGGGTCATGAAGCTAGAAGAAAGCAAAGCTGGGATACTTGTCCAGTTACAGTTCACTTCAGAACCCAAGCTCTGATCCGTGTTTATGTCATAGGTTTTCCTTCCACCACGGAAGTGGGAATCCTGAACCTGCCTTTACCCTTTGACACACAGTAACTTCTGCTAAAGGGACTGAGAATTACTGAAATCCTAGTACAAATGGGAACTAACCCTTAAAAATCCATGTAAGCAGAACATAAAATTCTAAAACTAAGATATAAAATTGTCATTTCCATGGCTTCAACAATTAGCTCTCAGAAAAGAACACTTCAGAGAAACAAGTTAAGCAGAAATGTGTGAACTAACCAAACCAGATTTTATTATTGACATTGTAACTTCAATACGGCATTACTTACTACAGAGCAGGTGGTCTGTTTTGTGTTTTTCATGCATTAAGTCATGCGTCCTTTCTGCCACAAATGCTTTCAGGTGTTTGTTGTACTTCTCCATCTAAGCATTAATCATAAAGGGAAAGTACTTCATAGGAACACATTGTTCCGTGTATATTAATCTCTGACTCTTTGAAAGCTCCTAGAAGGCAGGCGAATTTCAGTAGGGAGCTGCTGGGTTTGTAATTATTATCTGCTTGGGACCAGCTGAGTGCTCCCTGTGAGGGGTATACCACTGAGCCTTGCCCTGAATGCTATGGCAAATCCCTACCTGAACAAGTGAGGCTCAATCAGCTACTTGAGGAAAGCTTGCCAAGGGCATCATCATGTCTGCCACACTATCTTTGTTGGGATTTATTTGGTTTAAAGCTTCTTTACTTGCCGAAACACAGGTCTTTGGTGTGAGCTGTTTTTCCTGCACCTCCTAATAAAGTGCAGTGATTAAAAATAGCAATCATACACTGATTTATCAGTGTTCTAAATGGAGTTGCAGAATAGAACCATTTGCAAATCATCTAGCCCCAGGTTTCTCTGTGTCTTTTGACCTTAGTCCCATCAGCCAAGAAAATTTGGTTGAGCTTTACTTTCAGTAACTCCAAAATCAATGTGTATGGTTTTTGTTCATTTTACGAATACAAAACTTGATGATAAAATCTGGTATGCTTTTTCAGATCACAGATGATGCATGCTTTTATGGGGGATTGTTCCCAATTCTGATATGCTATTTATGTCTGCCCTTGGGCTCACTGATGCAGTAACCAATTTTTTTATTTTAAAGATAACAAAACTGGCCAGGAGCAGTGGCTCACACCTGTGATCCCAACACTTTGGGAGACCAAGGCAGGAGGATTGCTTGAACTCAGGAGTTTGAGACCAGCCTGAGCAACATAGGAGACCCTGTCACTGCAAAAAAACGTTTAAAGATTAATTGGACATGGTGGTGCATGCCTGTGGTCCCAGCTACTCTGGAGACTGAAGTGGGAGGATCACTTGAGCCTGGGAGGTCAAGACTGCTGGGAGCCATGATCAGGCAACTGCACTCCAGCCTGGGTGATAGAGCGAGACCCTGTCTCAAAAAATATAAAAATAAATAAACAAAGATGAGAAAACTAAGGCCCAGAGATGCTAGAATGCCGGAGGCCTGGGATTTGAGCTCATGAGGGCAATTAATGCCATGGCTGGAGCTAGATTAAAGGGCTTTGTAAGGTCGAGGCAGGAAGATTGCTTGAGCTCAGGAGTTCAAGACCAGCCTGGGTAACATGGTGAGACCCTGTCTCTACCAAAAATACAAAAATTAGCTGGGCATCATGGCACCTGTGTTCCCAGCTACTTGGGAGGCTCTGGTGAGGGGATCACTTGAGCCCAGGAGACAGAGGTTGCCGTGACCAAGACTGTACCACTGCACTGTAGCCAGGGTGACAGAGTAAGACCCCATCTCAAAAAAAAAAAAAAAAGGCTTTGGAATACCACTGGCTGGCCCTTTCCACTCCACCCCTCTCCCTTTCAAAGTTACAATTCTCATTTTCTGTTTTAGTAAATTAATTCTTAACAATTAGACAAATTACAATAAACTTTTATGTGTGTCTAAAGCCCCAGGTAACAGGTGTTCGGCATCATAGCTGTGTCTGTGATGGAGCATGCTGCATATTCGGATGTGCTTGCTTTGTTTCATCATGTGTCACTTTGTCATCGTGTTTTGATGGCACCAGAGCTCTCTCTCTCTGGGAATGCTGGGCTCACGTCTCAGGATTCTGCCATGGCTCCTCTCTCTGCTCTTTTCTCTATAAACATTCTCCCTGAGAAGGTTGCATCTTCATCCTCATCTGCATTATAGCCCTACAGTGCTGATTCCCAAATTTCTCCCTCCATCTAAACCTCTATCCCAAGCTCCTAACACATATTCCCATTGCCTACTGAATCATGTGCACCTGGAGGTAGATTCCAAAAAGCCAGAAAGACACCAAGAAGTTGTTACTTAAGGCAACACTTTACTCTTGTCGACTTATCTCTTTCCAAGACATAACCATGAGGTGTGATTAGACATTGGGATGGCTTCTGAATTAGCACCCATCAAATACCCTTTCCCTCCTTACCACCTGCCCTCTGCATACCCTGAGGAGCAAGGACAGAGATTCTCAAGCTTCCCTATTATCAGCTCCTCAAAAGAGAGACACAAGGAATGCTCTTCGGAAAAAGGCTCTTTTTTCTTTTTCTTTTTTTTTTTTTCCATGATTAGGAAAGCAGTTAGAAACAAGGCTCTTTTTTCTATGGGAGGGGAGAAAAGAAAAACAGAAATAACATAGCATTCGAAATAATTAAAACAGAAGCATGTGCTCAACTACTCTAGAGCAAAAATGTAATTTAACCCCTCTGAAAGCTACTCTCACCTTCACTGATTTATTTATTCATTCATTCAACTAATATTTATTGAGTACCTACCTTGTGCCAACTATGTTCTGGGCACTTGGGCTACAGCAAGGAGCAAAGAGTGTATAGTCCGGGGTTGGGTGAAGAAAATAAACAGCGATCAACCAAACATATTTAATTCTACAGTTGATATTAAGACAATGGAATAAGAGAGCATAGGCAAGTGGGTATTTATCAATCATGGACCGTGGAATCTAAGCCAGGTGAGGAAAAGGAGGCATGGGAGAGAGTGAGAGGCAGTCGAGTCAAGGGGTTGGGCATCCCAGACTGATCCATTGGCGGAACTGGAAAACTAAAGGGAATTTGCTAGAAAAACAGGAGCAGGAGACCAAAGAGTAAAATGTTGACATTGAGATTGTGAAGAGGATCCAATGATGGGTAATGAAACGATCTCACTGTTATACATAATGAGTATCTGAGGCAAAATGAAGGGCACGATCATGGGAGAAGATGGGGTCAAAGAATTGATGGGCCAGATATTGGATCCTTAGGGATACTGACATCACCCAAAATCATAATGGAAGTAGTGTTGGAGAGAGAGGAATGGAGAGCCCAGGGCTGAATTTATATTCTTCTACCAGAGAACTAAATGGGAATGAAAGAGTGACCTGGAGTCTTAAACAGGGTCTCTTAATCTCCATTGCCTCATCTGAAAATAAAATGGCACAAATAAATAATTTATAAGTTCCAGATGTCCCCAAAGGGACGAGCTAAGATGGTTGATTCAACCCCTGAGTCTCCTCCTGACAGGAAAAAAAAAGGGGTGGGGGGGTGTCAAATTAGCAAGTGTATCCATTTATCTGTTAAACAGCACTGGGAATGACACTGCCAGTTAGGCTTCCTTACATGAGATCCACTCTAGAGACTTTCTTAAGTGACTTAATTAACCATGATGGAAAGAAAAGTCGATTCTGCCACCCATGTGTGTCTCCTTCTTTCCACTGTGTCATTCCCACCATTTAAGAGGTATCAGTGCTCCTTTCTAATCAACTGTGACTTCCACAACCTGGCACTTGTGAATCTCCACCAAAAGGCCTCTCCTATACATCCAACCCATCCCCAGGGCTCCCCAGTACAGACTGATGGCTTCTAACAACACTGGTTGGTCCCTTACTCCCCACACACATACTCAGCTCCCTCCCATGAAGGACAGGGTGCAGTCAGCCTGGTCCCTGACAGACTCATTCCATATATGCGTATTGCTCTGTATAGAAGTGACCTCACTCATTTGCACTTGTCTCAGAGAGTCCACTTTCAGATGCATACAACAAATGGTGAGTGTTATGATCCAAGCCTCAAGAAGAATGGTAGATTTTTGTTTGGTTTGGTTTTGGGTCTCTGTGGAACTACACTTAAATTGCAACTACAAGGTTATTGAAAATTAATTTACTTAAACATATATTGCAACTGGTGGTAACCAGATGATTGCGGGAAACTGGAACAGTGTATGAACCCAAATAATGTCATAATTGGCATAAAGTGAGTTCTTCATTATGGTCAAAATGTCATGGTTTTTCTGATCTGAACATTGAGTCCGATTTTTTTTTCTTCTTTTTTTGAGGCAAGTTTCGCTCTTGTTGCCCAGGCTAGAGTGCAGTGGTGCGATCTCGGCTCACTGTAACCTTCACGTACTGGGTTCAAGCAATTTTCCTGCGTCAGCCTGCCAAGTAGCTAGGATTACAGGCATGCGCCACCATGCTCAGCTAATTTCATATTTTTTAGTAGAGACAGGGTTTCAACCATGTTGGCCAGGCTGGGCTCAAACTCCTGACCTCAGGTGATCCACCCTCCTTGGCCTCCAAAAGTGCTGGGATTACAGGCATAAGCCACTATGCCTGGCCAGATTTTTCTTATTATATACTTCATCTCTCCTTCTGCGCCTCCTTGCATTTATTTAAAAACAGCAAGATAAGACCAGTCTGGGCAACAGAGGGAGACCTTGTCTCTACAAAAAATAAATGAATCAGCCAGGCACAGTGGCATGTGCCTATAGTACCAGCTATTCGGGAGGCAGAGGTGGGAGGATGGCTTGAGCCCAGGAGGTTGAGGCTGCAGTGAGCCACAATCACACCACTGCACTCCAGCCTGGGTGACAAAGTGAGACAGTGTCTCAAAAAATAATAATAATAATAAATAAAGCAGCAAGATCAGTTAACAATGTTAGCTTGTGCTGGGTGACATTCCCACATCCCTTAATTTATCTGTTAAATGGCAATTAGAAGTATATGAAACTATTGGTTAACATACACAATTCCCAAGGGTTTAACATTTTAAATAATGCAGTGAAAAACAATTTCAAAGAACCAGGCCCTACCTCACTCACCTCCTATTTTTCTTATAAACAACAGCTTTATGACAGTTTTGATCTGTATTGAAAATGTGTATATTTCTGACCCATAAGAGTTTACAAACCCGGAGGTAAATTTCTTAAAATAAATAAACAAAACCTAACAGAAGAATCTATTTGAGGATTCACATCCTGGGAAACAAAATCCATGCTCAAAATCACTATGATTGGAATGTGGTCAGATGAAACAAATCCCAAAGGATCCCATGGTCCAGATGCAGCCAGAGTGCGTTTAGTTATGGTCTCCTTCAACTCAACATACCTAAATTTGGATAGGGGAAACTCACCCTAATACCCAGAAGACTTTTTAGTGTGAGACTTTTTCAAACCAAAAGCATATACTATTCTAAGTATATACTAATATATATATTATGTCTATCTATGGATGTATCTATATATCTGTGTATGCATATATAGTTGTAGACGTATGTATCTTATTCTTTCTTAATCCTATATGAACAAATCAGACACAACATAATTCTCTGGCTAGGGCAGGGGACACTATTCACAGCTGAACAACTGAGAAACAGACTCCTTGATGGTTCACTTGAAAATGTGTTTAATAGCGTCTTACTGAGACTGGGTCACTTGATGTGGCGAGCTCCAACAAAATGACAGCAGCTGCAAAAAGATGCACAGCTCATTTTGATGTAAAATCTCTCATCCAGAGCAAATGAAAGCCCACACATCTTACCCTTCCCCTGTGAAAGCAGCGCACTGCTGGCAGAGATGGTAGGAGTTAGGGCCTAGGTGAGCCTGGCTATACCCACATTTCTGAATTCTACCAGGTCATAATTATAAAGAGAAAAAGAGTAAGTATTTCTTCCAAATAAATCAGATTCATTTGTACATATCTCACATTTTAAAATAAATTTAATTGTCCATAAACTTGTCTATGATTATAGATTAGAAGTTATTCATTATGACATTTACATTATTTTTTTTTGTAGTTTTTTTATGTTTGACTTTTTTTTTTTTTAATTGCGTTTTAGGTTTTGGGGTGCATGTGAAGAACATGCAAAATTGTTGCATAGGTACACACATGGCAGTGTGATTTGCTGCCTTCCTCCCCATCACCTGTATCTGGCATTTCTCCCCATGCTATCTCTCCCCAACTCCCCAACCCCCGCTGTCCCTCCCCTATTTCCCCCTGACAGTGTGTGATGCTCCCCTCCCTGTGTCCATGTGTTCTCACTGTTCAACATCCATCTATGAGTGAGAACATCTGGTGTTTGATTTTCTGTTCTTGTGTCAGTTTGCTGAGAATGATGGTTTCCAGGTTCATCCATGTCCCTACAAAAGAAACGAACTCATCGTTTTTGATGGCCGCATAATATTCCATGTTGTATATGTGCCACATTTTCCATTATTAATATCCACTAGACTATGGATATCAGCCTGAACTCTTTTGTTAGTTATACTAATAAGAGATAATGTTAAAAATAACTTTTCCCAATTACTTATTTGCCTGTTAATTTTCATCGTGGTGTTATATAATCACATGTGGGTATTTCCTTCTAGCACTTCTAAAGTTTCACTCTTCTCATATTGAAAGTATAAAGCTGTCCCAAATTAATTCTGGTGAAGGGACCTGATGTTATTTTTGCCAATGGTCAGACAGTTGTCCTGAATCCTTTATTTAAACAATCTCTTCTTTCCTCACTTACTTGAGATTCCATTTTTTCCATTTTTATCAGATCCATTTCAGGATTATCTATTCTGTTTGTTTGTTTGTTTGTTTGTTTGTTTGTTTGTTTGTTTGTTTGTTTGTTTGTTTTTGGTGATGGAGTCTCGATCAATAGCCCAGGCTGGAGTACGGTGGCGCAATCTCGGCTCACCATAACCTCTGTCTCCCGAGTTCAAGCTGTCCTCCTGCCTCAGCCTCCCAAGTAGCTGGGACTTCAGGCATGTGCCACCGTACCCGGCTAATTTTCATATTTTGAGTAGAGACAGAGTTTCACCATGTTGGCCAGGCTGGTCTTGAACTCCTGACCACAAGTGATCTGTCCCCCTCGGCCTCCCAAAGTGCTGAGATTACAGGCGTGAGACACCACGCCCAGCCAGGATTACCTATTCTTATCTCTTTATCTTTCTGTCTATCCTGGTAATAGTATTATACTAATTTTTTAGCTTTTCATTGAAGTTTATATTAAAAAGTACACAAAGCATAAGTGTACCACCTGATGAATTTTTATAAACTGAACACACTTATGGCACCAGCTCCCAGACTCCAGCCCCCCAGAGCCCTCCTCAAGCTCCATTCCAGTCACTGCACACATACAAACATACACAGGGTAACCACAATATTCACTTCCAACAACTGAGGTTAGTTTTGCCTGTATTTGTCCCTTATGTAAATGGAACCATGCAGTAATATCAAGCTATTGAATTATAATTTTCCAGTCCTTTCCTAACTTTCTCATGGTTATTCTCACATATCTCGTCCTGCCAATGTGAACTTTATCTGTGCCCTCAGCTCCTGGAAGACAGCAATAGTCAGCTTCTAAGAACTTATAACATGGTCCCAAATCCACTTCTATCTTTTTTTAATACGTGTTTGTTTTGTGCGTTTGACTGGTTTGGTTTTACGGCAAGGACAGAAAGAAGGATACAAAGCAAGTCACGGCTTGACTCCTTTCATTGATGTCCAGTCCTCTGAGTGTTGTCATCCAACTGGAAGAAAGGTTCTTAGCAACCAAGCTGGGAAACCATTGGCTCCGATGCATCCCAAGACCCCTCAAGTCTTAGAGTGTCATGACACTAACATTCACACCTTCGCCAGATGTCAGCAGAGGCAGCCGAGAAGTAATTTCCATTCCTAAATGGTGGGTGGGGAAGCTGTTTCCTCTGTTAAAAAAGGCTCATCAGAGTTTACAAGCTCACTGGTGCCAGCCCCACCAGGGTCCTCTCACACATCCCCATTCTGAGTTGCAGGGTCCCATTCTTTTCCAGTCAATGCCCTCACTTTAACAGCAGACACCTGGTGAGACTGGGCATGCACCTTTCATTGCAGGTCAGCCACTCCCATGATAAAAGCTTGTGTGTGATTTTCCACAATTTCAGCCCTTTGCCTATAAGAGATAAGACTCTCACTCAGGGCAATCTTAGAAGACCTGAGGCTCAGTATGTGCTTCTGGAGGCAGGAGTTAGAATCCCTGAGCTCAACAGTTTCTTTCACTACTTTGTCAAGCAAACTTAGGACCAACCAACCAACTTCATTACATTCCTTGATTCTCCACATATGGTCAAAGTGTGCTATAGCTGGCCTAGGGTTAGAACCTGAGCAACGCCATTTTATAAAGACAAAGCTATGTTTTAAAATAAGTTGCAACAGCTGCCCCACTCTCCTCACAATAACTGCTGGCCTTTGGCTTCTGTACATAAAACTGCTAGTTTGCTCTGCAAACTAGCTAAAGCTATCTACCTTTCTTATCAGAATTGTCAGCCTTTGTAACTAGAATAGCAGCCCAAGCTAATTCCATCCTGGCCCCTGTGCTTTGTAATAAGTAACTAAGATCTGTTATTTCCTCTGATGCCCAGAAGATGTGCAAA
>PVKV010033945.1:0-18253 GCA_004027835.1 Alouatta palliata
CATGTATCTGCTGAAATGTATTTTATTTTCAAGGTGGAGGGGAAAATCGTCTGTTTCCTAAATCCTGTGCAGGATCTGATTGATAGTCTATGCCTTTGTCTCCGAGTACTGCAAAACTGACATTTTGTCTACGAGTGGTGGCTGGCATTGGTCAGGCGCACCTGTGTGCACTGGGGGAGGGAGGTGTGGGCAGGTGCAGCTCCAAGGGCTGTGGTAAATGGGAGAGCTTGTGTTTTTAAAGTGGGAAAAACCAAGAGTTTGTACAGCCATCCTGTCTTCCAGAGGAGGACGCTCTTGGGCTCATTGTAAAGTGCCTGCTGCATCAATAAAGCTCTTGGCTTATTAATATATACATTGCGGTGTGTTTCATGTATGCAAACAAATGGTAATGAATGGGATGGTAATGAATGAGAGTTCAGTTGTTCTGGAAACCTGATGTGGGAGGAGTAGACCTGTGTCCCTGCTGAGCCACATGCCCCTGGGAGTGAGCATGGCAACCCACAGGCCCTCTGCCACAGCAGGATGCCAGCCCTGGCCTCGGAGCTGCCAGCTGCTGCGGAGAGGTGTTTGCTGAGTAACTATTTATTGTTTCTTACTCCTTTGATTTGTATGTAATAATTTTGGAGCTTATTTAATTTAATAAAAAGTGTCAAACATTTAATAATTGATCTAGGCTTTAAAAGTCTTCAGTTTGTGGTATTATACTTTTGGAATCATCTTTTGAGAGTGGGCCTCAGATGTGCCTGGTCACGTCTCCTGATGCTGGGTGGGCTGTGCTGCAGGACTCTTACTGCCGCATGGACAAGTTTTCTTTAAACAACTAAACGTCAGAAATGGGGAGCAATCATCAGCTAGTAGGTAGATGATAGAAAGCATACTTTTGTTCGCCATCACCACTAACAGAGCCTCTCTGAAGGGCAAAAATGCTTTTCTTTCCTTTTCAGCACATGCAACTGCAGCTTGCATTCTGTTAAAGGTCAGGGCCCCATTCACACTCCTGAAGCTCCTCTGGGTCATACAGCCTTTGGATGTAGACTCTGACCGAAGTGGCACAGTCCTGCCCTCCTCAGCCCCTCTGCAGAACTATTGCAATTTACAGGGTAGGATGAGGCTGTTGGCTTCATTAAATCACCTGTATTTATTCACCCAAATCCAGTCTGGGGAGGTTCTTTCTGAGAGACAAACATTCTCTAGCCCTTGAACTTGGCCTTGGAGTGTTAAATATGAAACACAAAATGACAGATTGAACGAGTCAAAGAAATACCAAATTACAGCAAGTAAACTCCATAGCTGCATCTGGATTGAAGAGCTTTAATCAAAAAGTGTATTGCACCACAGATGAATTTTCTACAGCAGTTTTTAAGAATACAATCCCTATTTACAACATTGAAGGAGAGCTCAAGATCCAACGCTCATACAAAGGGCTATAGATACCATCTATCACAGAAAGTTTTATCCACGTCAAAGTGCATTAGATCACTTAGCTTATTTACTCCACTCTTCCTCTTAAAGCTGAAGGAAATTCAACATGCAGGAGGAAAGCCTACTCAGTGAATCCTCCCTAAAGTGAGTACAGACAGGAATAGGCCCCACAGCTACACCTAAAACTGCCGAGGAGTGGGGCCTGGGAGGTGCGGGGGACCAGTTCAAGGGCTGGAGAAGCCACGGAGGCAGCGGACGGCTTCCGTGTTAGTGTAGCTGCCTTTGGCAGGCTGTGAGCTACCCAGTCTTGGAGATTCTTTCCTGGAACGGTTGAAAAAGGAAATCCTACTCTGAACAAAAGCTACTTCTTACCCATCAAAGTTACAGAAGAGACTCCTGTTTTGTGTTCCCACTAGGTAAATGGAAATTCGCATTCTAAACAAGGGACAACTGTGTCTGCAAGGAGAAGCCAGATGAGGCGGTCAGTCACTGGAGAAGGGGCCTTTGGAGGGCAGAGAGCCTGAGCTGGGACTAAGGAGATGCTGCCCTGGCTTGGTTCTTCATGGAAGTTTCATTAGGTTAACGTTGCAGATTTGTGTTTTTCTGTAAGATATATTTTATATACCTATTTTGGCCCTAAGCATGATTGAGAAATATAACTTTCCATAAATGTAGGAGCTCCAGTTATTTATTCAGTTTATTTAGCCAGTGAAACTTTCATCAAACAATAAACAGTTTCCTTTTAGATTCAATACTGTGGCTTTTCCAGAACCAGCATGTTCCCTTTCCTCAGTAAGGAGGAATCCATCAAACAAGTTTTTGTTGGTTACTACCAGAGTCACGTGCGTGCTACAAGCGCTGCAGCCAGCTGGGGGCCGTCTGGGTGCCAGACATGGGTGTAGTGTCATTACTTATTTGGGGTGGGATGAGGGAGAAAGAGTGCTTCCACACGCAAGGCAGACGGCCCCAATGTCTCGACCAAGGCTAGGGGACGGCTGCCGCTGCACTGGATACAGTAGTCTGTCAGTGAAAGACGTCTGCATCGCCCAGCGGCAGCACAGCACAGAATCGAGACAAAGCACGTGAGGACCCCATGGCGCGTCAGAGGGAGCGGCGCTAGAGTGCAAGCGAGTTGACAAAGGAACAGGAATCCTAGTTTTAGGAAGAATTTCCTCTGGACGCTCTGATTTTAAGAACATCAGTTAAATGGATTTTATAATACAGAAGACATGTTTATAATAGTGAAGAACTTTAGCTATAAAAAATAGTTTAAAATGGTTTACCAGCAACCTATCCAAAACAAGTACATTCATTAAAAAGGCAATTGAGTGTATTTGGTACTAACTTAGGGTCTTTTCATGTATTTGCTAGTTTTCTTAAGTGAAGTGGAGATACCGTCAAAAAGGTGCATATTCCCCATTCATCCACACCGGCCCTTAATGATGTATCCTCTAAAGTTCTAGGTGGTTTGAGAGACATGGTGAAAGAATGTGTTCTTGAGAGGAAGGGATAAAAAGCTTCTAACTCATCTGAATTTGTAAAAGCCACTCGCATGGAGTTGGCTGTTCCTGGAGAAGCAGGCGGGTCTGGCCCGCGGGCAGCATCTCAAAGGGCCGTCTCTACCTCCCGCAGCGCTACATGACGACTCAGGTGTGCCTGCCAGATGCTGATGGCTTCAGCTGTAAGTGCTAACGTGAAGTTGGAGGATTCAGGTGTGGACGGGGTGCTGGCTGGAGCTGGGATATTAGCAGCACTGTGGAAGTCTGGGTAGTGCCGGAACCCTCCTGTTTGGTGACCAGAATGACTGGATCAGCTACCCCCTGAGGTTCATGTCAGCCTGCAGGGAAGTGGGCCTTAGTCTTGTAAACAATGTTTAGACGTGTGTACAAAATACTGCAGTTACAGTGATTAAAAACCCACCCAGACTGGTGTGTCAGTGTTCTTTTCACAGAAAAAGCGTCAACCCCCGGAGCTCCATCCTTGGGTAGTCTCCCCTAGGACCATGGTATCCGAGGATTTGAGATAGATGGCCGGATGCTGCCCTTGGGAGCTGGTCTGGACCCAAACCATGACATCTGCATTTGAACAGAAAGGCTTCTGAGATGCAAATCAGCAAATCAGGACTTGGTGCCAGGGAAACTGAAGCCCCCCTCCCCTCCCCTGAGCCTGTTACTCCTGCCCCCCACACATCCTGCCTCTGGCTCGGAGCAGAGCAAGAAGACGGTGCCAGTAACCAGCCTGCAGGCCCGTGCTCAGTACCGGAGGGAAATGAGAGGAAAACACTGAGTTGACAGGGCAAAGTAGTGGAATTGTAGGTAATTTTTCCTTTAGAGCATTTATGCAGACACTTCTGGAATTTTTTTGAGTGCTGAGCCAGACCTGGGGCTCTTGATAAAGTGCTATCAATGAAAAGCTTTGAAAAATATGTGGCCTGTTGGTCAAGTACAGCACAAACATTTGGGCACAAAGGATGTCATCACTAAAAAGTGCCTGGATCAAGTTCATCCAAAAGCAGCCAAGCTGACCATGCAGCTGTGCTGGCTACCTACGTTTGGGGGCAGGGCTGAGGGGTCTTCGACTGCTACTACTGGGATGACTGACGACATATCATTTGGGGGTAGGGCTGAGGGGGTCTTCGACTGCTACTACTGGGATGACTGACGACATATCATTTGGGGGCAGGGCTGAGGGGGTCTTCGACTGCTACTACTGGGATGACTGACGACATATCATTTGGGGGTAGGGCTGAGGGGGTCTTCGACTGCTACTACTGGGATGACTGACGACATATCATTTGGGGGCAGGGCTGAGGGGTCTTCGACTGCTACTACTGGGATGACTGACAACATATTTTGGAAGCTGGAACAGTAGACCAGAGAATCCTACCTTATATTCCAGAGTTTCTTTGAGCATGTTCTCTTCCTCTTGGGAAAAGTTCAGCAACACAGACACAGCTTTTATGAGATGAAAAGCCTGAAACAGTGAGTTTTGCTGCCACAGGCCTTGCTGGAGGTGGGGGTGGGGTGGGGTTGAGGGGCTAAATGGCAGCATTTCCTGCTTTCTTTGGTTAGCAGGACCAGGTGGTGGTAATGTTCTGGCACTCTGAGGTTTGGCCCCTGCATCCTCAGGGGCCTAGCAGGCTTAAGGGAACTTCCCCAGCAGCTACCCCCTCTTTGGCAGGACCCAGGAGCAATGGACGGATTCTGTTCCGGGCCTCTGGCCTCAGCACCCAGGCCAGGATTTAGAAGTGGAGCCTACATCTTCCACCAGGAGCTGATTCCTGCACGGCCTCTCCCACCCGCTGCTCACTCCGCAGGCCAATGCCAGTGGGAGAAATGACAGCGCCCACATGGCGTCAAGTCAGGCTGTATGAAGGAGTGGGAGAAACGGGCTGGGCAGGGGTCCCTGCAGGACAGACTGTAGGGTGGGGCCTCAATACGCAAAAGACACTTGGAAAGCCCTTTACCTCGGATTCTCGACAGGACATGAATTTTAAAACCACATGTTTAAGGTACTCAAAGTTGATCTCGCGGGCATCGGTCAGGTCAGCGTTATTCGTGACAGAAGGCGCCATGTTTGCCAACTCAGGTCCAGGTTTCTCCCGGACTTCGAAGAGCTCATTATCGGGTCTGATTTTCTGAAAAACCAATGGGAAGATGCTAGACTGAACCCCGAGGCAGGTGGAAAAATCCCATGGGAGATTCACCTGGTCTGGGCTATGATCACCATCACAGGGCAAAAAGGGCCCCACCTGGGAAGGAAGCACTTCCAGGTGGGCTTCAGGAGGGAGTGACATCATTTGGGGAAATTCAGACATTCCCTTATCCATGGCAAGAACACATGTCCCTGGGACCTGGAGCTGCTCATATCCTGCTGGCGTGGCAGGCAACCCCACTTCCAGATGAGGATGCAGGCTCAGAGAAGGCAGGCACAGGGCCGCAGCCACGGAGCTGCTTCAGAGGTGCGAGGCTGGCAGGCCCTCCCACCAGCTAACACTGGACCGCTCAGCGACCCCTTGCAATCAATCAATTAGTGGGTGAAGGAAACGTCGTCAGGCAGCGAGGGACCTCAGAAGGACCAGAGAGCCCGGCTGGGCACAAGCAGTGGGGGAAGAGGGCTGGGCAGCGGGGCCAGCCCCACACAGGCACTCACCAGCTCCTTCTGTAGAGTCTTCCGGAGCTCCAGCATCCGCTGCTGCATCTGCTTCATGGTCTGCGACAAGCCCCACCCACAGAAAGCCAATCGGTAGATGCACATTTCACCAAAGGGAACAGACCCAAACATCCCACAGGGTCCCCTGTACACCTGTGAGACCCTCTGCCCTAATAAGTCCTCCTGAGGATGCTCAGCTATTGCACAGAGGTGCGTACGACTGTGGGCTGTCATCCCTCCTGGGCCACTGCGTTCACACACTTGAGTCTCCAGGTCCCACAGGGGCCACCAAGTGGCCACAGACCCTCTGTGCAGACATGAGTACCCCAGTGCTGGCCACCCCTTCCAGGGTGCTTGGTCCTCCACACACAGCCCCTGGGAAGGAGTGGCCAGCACTGGGGAACCCATATCTGCACAGAGGGACTGTGGCCAGAGCAGGAAATGGCTCTGACCATAGATTTTGCCCTCTGAATTCAATTTTTTTTTTTTTTTTGAGACAGAGTCTTACTCTGTCGCCCAGGCTGGAGTGCAATGGCATGATCTCGGCTCACTGCAACCTCTGCCTCCCAGGTGTAAGCGATTCTCCTGCCTCAGCCTCCTGTGTAGCTGGGATTACAGGTATGCACCACCAAGCCCGGCTAATTTTTGTGTTTTTAGTAGAGACAGGGTTTCACCATGTTGGCCAGGCTGGTCTCGAATTCCTGCCCTTGTGATCTACCCACCTTGGCCTCCCAAAGTGCTGGGATTACAGGCGTGAGCCACTGAGCCTGGCCCAGAATTCGATTTTTATGCTGTGAACCCCAAGTAGGATACTTAGGCGAGGACTTACAGTTCTCAACACCACTGCTCTCCTGAAATACATTAATAATCTGCAATGCTTATTTTGAAGAACCTAAATAGATCATGGTTTTTCTGCACAACTCATTGAGTTTTAGATAAATAATGTAGAAAATAATTTATTTTCTTCGTTTTTTTTTTTTTGAGACAGTCTTGCTCTGTTGTCCAGGCTGAAGTGCAGTGATACGATCTTGGCTCACTGCAACCTCCATCTCCCAGGTTAAAGTGATTCTCCTGCCTCAGCCTCCCGAGTAGCTGAGATTACAGGCGTACACCACCATGCCTGGCTAATTTTTTGTATTTTTAGTAGAGACGGGGTTTCATCACGTTGGCAGGCTGGTCTCAAACTCCTGACCTCAGTGATCTACCTGCCTCAGCTTCCCACGGTGCTGGGATTACAGGTGTGAGCCACTTTTTTTTCTTTCTTTTTTTTTTGAGACAGAGTCTCACTCTGTAGAGACGGGGTTTCACATTGTTGGTCAGGCTGGTCTTGAATTCCTAACCTCAGGTGATCCACCTGCCTCAGCCTCCCAAATTGCTGAGATTATAGGAATGAGCCACTGTGCCTGGCCTTTTTTTTTTTTTCCCCCCCTTTAAGAAATAGCATCTCACTATGTTGCCCAGGCTGGATTCAATCTTTGAACTCCTGGGCTCAAGCAATTCTCCCACTTCAACCTCCCGAGGAGCTTGGACTACAGCTGTGCACCACCACACCTGGCTAATTCTTTTATATTTAATTAGTATTATGAGCCTTACATTTATTTTATTACACATTCCATACATTCCATTATTCACTAGAAATGCTGAACCCTATTTTCCCAACTAAAAACTTTATAATATAGGAAAAATTTTTTTTTGAGATGGAGTCTCACTTCGTAGCCCAGGCTGGAGTGCAGTGGCACGATCTCAGCTCTCTGCAACCTCTGCCTCCCAGGTTCAAGTGATTCTCGTTCCTCAGCCTCCTGAGTAGCTGGGATTACAGGTGTGTGCCACCACACCCAGCTAATGTTTGGTATTTTTTAGTAGAGATGGGATTTCACCATGTTGGCCAGGCTGGTCTAGAACTCCTGTCCTTAGGTGGCCTCCCAAAATGGTGAGATTATAGGGGTGAGCCACTGCGACTGGTGTTAAATAAAATGTATTCAAAGTCTCACAATGATAATATATCAAAATGCATTCTTCCATGTACCTCCAGTCCACATCCCTATTCTTGGGCTGCGTGGCTGGAATTGTAAATACATTTTTCACGTATCAGAGTCATCACTGCCTCCTCTAGCTTTCCTAATTGTAACATCTAATGTGACAGGAACTCCCAGGGATGCCCCTATCTATCTGTGTGGCTTCCACTTTAAAACAAAGTGGGATAAGCTTTGTTTCCCCAAGCAAGGAATCCCTACTGTTGCTCTTGGGGATGAAATGACTGACTCAGAGGACCACAAAAGTGCTCTAACTTCTCTCCTGGGAGGCATTTTAAGTGACCTCCCACACACCCAATTTTGTGAAATGGCACCTTGTGGCTTCGATTTCTATTCTTTTGATTGACCATGAGGCTGGACACTGCCCCAAAAGTACATTTGCTACTTTATGTTATTGGCTTCCTGGGTTTTTTCACTCAGTAATTCATCTAACAATTAGTGAGTCCCTACACTGTTCTAGGGGCTGGAGAAACAGCAGTAAAAAAGATAAAAGTTAAAAGATAAAAGATAAAAGTTCACACTCAGAGGGAAAAGATTAATAAATAGGCTGGGCGCAGTGGCTCATGCCTGTAGCACTTTGGGAGCCAAGGCGGACAGATCACGAGGTCAGGAGTTCAAGACCAGCCTGGCCAACATGGCAAAACCCCATCTTTACTACAAATACAAAAAAATTAGCCAGGTGTGGTGGCGGACACCTGTAATCCCAGCTACTTGGGATTACAGGGCTAAGGCAAGAGAATCGCTTCAGTCTGTGAGTTGGAGGTTTCAGTGAGCTGAGATTGCGCCACTGTACTCTAGTCTGGGCAACAGAGCAGGACTCTGTCTCAAAAAAAATAAATAAATAAAAATAAAAATAAATCTGCAGTGTATCAGAGGGTACTAAGAGGCACAGAGAAAAGGCAGCACAGTGAGGGGTGGGGTGCTGGTGGTGAGGCTGGTCAGGGTGGCATAAAGGAAATGAGGGGAACCAGGGGAAGGCACTTCCAGATGGAAGGCTCAGCAAGTGCCAAGGCCCTGAGCTGGGAGGGTGCTTGATGGGAGGTGAGGACCCTGGGGCTGAGGGGAGTGGTGAGGACAGGAGGGCTCAGCTGGCAGGGCCACACCACACAGGGCTCGGGGGGCCTCTGGCTTTCATCAAGAGATACAGAAGTCATGAGAGGTCTAAGACAGGAGTGACAGGGAAACCAGCTGGAAGTCTGATACATCTTCCAGAGAAGAGACAATGATAACCTGAAGCGGATGGCAGCAATGTGAAGTGGTGGATTCTGGGAAATGTGTGAAGTGGGTACTGAAGGAATCTGCTAATGACCTGGATACCGGCAGAGAAAGAACCAAGGCTGAGAGGACAACTCCAACGCTTTTGCCACCTCCTGAGATGGGAAAGGTGGCCGTGGCAGCCAGGGAGCAGAGTGAAGCCGAAGTGCATTTTCGGATGTTTTGAGTTGCAGACACCTTACAGCTCACATGGAGACAGGTTCATGGGGCTAGCGTCCAGGGAGCCATTCGGGCTGGAGGCAGGGATTGGGGAGCCAGCTGTACAGAGCATGGGTGAGATGACAGAGTAGGGCAAGCAGTGCAGAGAAGAGGCACGAGGGCTGCCCTTGCACGCAGTGGGTAGCAGTGGGAGGGAGACTGGCCCATCAGAGGAGGCAGAGAAGGAGCAGGCCATGGATGGGAGCTTCAGGAGGAGGAAGAGACGCCTGTCCAAGGCTGCAGACAGGCCAAGCAGAGGGAAAATTAGGAACTGCCTTCTGGATTTAGCAATGAGGATGTCACTGATGAGCTTGACAAGAGCGTTTTTCTGTGGAGTGGTGGGGGAAAGGCTAAGAGAGATGAGGAGTGGGAATGGAGATGGCAGATGTATAAAGTTTCAACAAGTCAGCTGGGGAGGAGAGCGGAGCCACAGCGGCAGAACCAGGGGCTGTGAGCCGAGGGCTTTCATCAGGCACCTGCACAACAGCGCACTTCTCAGTCGATGGGACAACTCCAAGAAAAAATGACGACCTAGGCAAGAAGCGGGAAGCGGCTGGTGTAGTACATGAGGAGGTGGGGGAACGGGATATGAGAGGCTGTGGCATGTCCCTTCTCAGAGAAGCGGGAGGTGGGAGTGCCAGGGCAGGTGAAGCAGGGTTGAGGTGAAGAGAGGAGAGAAGGTAGACATGAAGCTGGGGTGAGGGGCAGAGGGGTGTGAAGGCCCCCGGGATGAGGCGGGGTGGTGGGGAACACTGGGCTGCCTGCAGGACCATGGTCCTGAGCTTCAAGGGGACCTGAGTGCCCAGGTGATGCCACTCTCCAGCCAGGTCTGGCTCTGTGACTGCAGGGAAGAGTTGGGTTTAGCGCGAGTTTAACCAGAGCTTGGCTAGGACAGTCTGAGGAAAGGGAGAGAGGCCAGAGGACCACAGGTGTCAGGAAGGCAGTGGTCCCATGACAGACAAGGTCTCAAAGCTGAGCAAGGAGGCAGGAAGGCAGCATGGCCTGTAAGGCCAGAGGCTCAAGGGAGGGAGGTCGTAGAGGCACATGGGAAATTCACAAACAGGAAAAGTGAAACTGTGGGGTTGAGCAACATGAGATAAGGTGGTGACACTAGGGAAAAAAGTAAGGCAGTCATTGCCAGAAGGGCTGGGACCAGAGTGACTGACAGGGTTGTGAGGCGCCCAGAGGGCTGGGTTTCTGGGATGCTGGCAATGTCCTGATTCACATGGGGATGATTACATGGGTTTGCTTTCTGTTAATTCATTGAGGCCCACATTTATTTTGTATACTTTTCTATGTGTGTTTCATATTTCACAGGAAAAGATTAAATGAAAGAGAGAGAGGAAAGAGAGATAATGAACACTTTTCCCCTTTGTAAAAGGTGAAACACACACATGCACACATACACACACACACACACAAAATTTAGGGGCAGAATTTCAGACCAGAGCAATAGCTGGCTGGCATATGAAGCTTCACGGGACACTTGAAGAACCAGGATTAAATGAGAGCCTGCATTTATAGGTGGAAAGGCTGGAGGGTGAGGGATAGGGACCATGACATTTATTGAGCCCCTACCAAATACCAGAAAGTTTATACAGTTTACAGGACAGTTAACAAATACCTTCATTTTACACCCCCCTCTTCCCACCCAAACAAACCCTTAAAGGCAGATATCAGTGCTGTCCTGCCACAGCTGTAGAAAGGAAGTACAGAGGAAAGGGGGCTGTCGCTATGGTCTGGCTGGGGACAGCAGAGCTGGCAGGGAACACACAGGCTTGCAGCTGCCCAAGCCAGACACTCGGCCAGTTCTCCAGCGGGTGGGGAGAAGAGGACAGTGCATGACGGATGGAAGAGCAGGGGGTCATGGCTCCCAGGAGGTTCAGGGGGCACCACAAAACCGTCTAAGGATGGCCTGGGTCATTTTAGGCATGAGGGCAGGGACCGGGTGGAGACAGAAACAGACATGCAAAGGGCATCCTTACCTTATTTTTCTCCAGAAGTTGCTGCTCCAAGTCCTGTTTTTCCTTCTGTAGCTGCGCAAGATCCATGGCCTCAACCTCACCATTTGGTGTTCTTCCTGCAGCAGGAAGCTGGAACACAGGATCTTGCATGGCCCTTGAGGTGACCTACAAGGTGGTGGCAGCCAGTTGAGAGCCAGGACAGGTAAGGTCAAGCCATAGGTGTACAGGGAAAGGGAGCCAGACTCATTCCTCAGGTGTGGCCTGGTGTGCTCCAATAGGCAACTGGCCACGAAGCAAATTCCTGGAGAAGATCTGATGCCCAGTGCCCACAACTATCACACAACTAGTCTTTGCTGGGATGAAGGCGCTTGCTCTCCACCTGCCTACTAACAAGGGCACCATCTATGACGGGCTCTTCAGGCCTCATGGGCTCCTAGCCATATGAGTGCCTCCCTCAAAGAAAGGCCCCTACATGTAGGGCAGCGTCTTGTCCACCATGTCTCCCACTGCTGCCTCCCCAGGGGACGCTCTCGGCACCTGCCCTGCATCTTGCTGTAGCACCCATGCAGGTGCAGCTGGCACTTACCTGCGGCTCGCTGACTGAGAGCACTTCTGCCTGCAATGGGCCGCGCAGCCTCAGCAGGTCCTCCGGCTCTGTGGTGGCTGCAGCCTCCTCTGCCCTCAGGGTCCTCAGGGCCTCCAGCTCGGCCTGCAGCTGGTGCATCTGCAGCAGGGCAGAGTTGTGACCTAGGTCGGGGAGGAGGTGGGGGGCACATGTGAGCCCAGTGACTCCACGCTGCTTGGTGGCAAGGTCCTCACAGGGCAGGATGCTGGGCCTGAAAAGGAGAATAGGCTCGGCCAGGGACAGACTCCTCACCTCGCTCCAGCTGCAGAATCTCCTGCTCTTTCTGGAGAAGCGCTTCTGTTTTTTCCTGCAGATTCTGTTCCTTCTCCTCTAGTATGGCTGTCAGGTTAGCTGCCTTGGAGACAAAAATCAACAAGAGAAGGTTGCCAGCAGTGACCCTATCTCCCCACAGAAATCTCCACTTTCCTGCTATTCGGTGTCCACCATGAATCCCTCCCTGAAGTCCACGACCCAGAGCAAACCCACAGCTAAGCTCTGTTCCTATGTACGTGCACAAATCCATTCTCCCTGGCAGGGGCCCTGCACAGGGGCAGTCACCTCTCACTGCCCCCTTGGCCAACAGTAGGTCAACCAGAGACATGGCCATTCTGCCCAGCCCAACAAACTGGCATAACTTCTGCTTCCTGAGCACCTGCAGCATGCCCAGCACTAGGCCGCATCTGATGTATGTTACCTCATTATGTGATAGTTTCCCAGAAGTGTAAGCAGAAGTACTAGAGTCCTCATCAGAGGAGGCTCAGCTTTGTTAAAGACTTACCAAAGGCCTAGAGCCACTTAAGTAGAAGCTCTGGGGTCAGACTTGAAGTCTATCTTCAAGGGGGGCTTTCCCATACTTCCTGCGAAAACTCAGCCCAACCTTACGTATGACTGGGGCAGTCGGGCAGTGATGGGTCACCTCACAGAATTAGAGCGCAGCAGGCCCCTGGGCACGGACCAATTTCCAGGTAACATTTATAATTAAAAACTGACCATGAAACATCAGAAAAGGGCATCCTACGAGGTGAGGGTTTCTTTATAACATTTGTCTTGCAGCTTCCAAGAGAGCACAGGGGCCCATGTAGCTGACTGCTTTCCCTGAGCCCTGTGTCTGCGACCGCTACCCTGGAGAGACAGGGCCTCTCCGACAGTCCCACAGCAGGACGGGGCATGCTGCTTGTGAGATGGCAGGGGGACATCCTTCTCAGCGTGAAACAGGGCGCACCTGCTGCTGGAACTCTTCCCTTTGCTTCCGTACCTCCTCCAGGGCTTGAGCCATCGCCACACTCACAATTTCTCTTTGGCTCCATTCTTCCTACAATGCAGAAAACCGCCGAGCCCCAAAACTTAGTTCACAGTTTTTTAGCTGTACACCATGCAAGAAGCCCAGCAGACAGGCACGGCTTTGTGGAGCCAGACCAACATTCTTCCCACTTCCCCAGGCTCCCAGCCTGGCCCCTCCCTGCCATGCCTTCAGTGTCCCTTTCAGAGGTGTCCTGGCAGGCAACCCACTGACTTCTCTGGAAATGGAACACCACTGAGGATCAACTGTCCCACGAGCAACCCTGCCAGGACCCACACTAAGGCTAGGGGCCCATCCTTGAAGAGCCGGTCTAAGGAGATTAGCCAAGAACAAGTCAGACTCACAGGCCACATGAATAGAGTAGGGGACTGGAACAATTGGTTACGGAAAGAATAAGAAGCAATGACTGGGCATGGTGGCTCCCACCAATAATCCCAGCACTTCAGGAGGCTGAGGTGGGAGGATCGCTTGAACCCAGGAGTTTGAGACCATCCTGGGCAACAAAGCAAGGACGTCTCTATAAATAATAAGAAAAATTGGCCGAGCCTGATGGCACATGCCTGTAGTCCAGCTACTCAGGAGGCTGAGGTGAGAGGATTGCTTGATTCCAGGAAGTCAAGGCTGCAGGAAAATGGATTCCTTCAAACATCAGCTAGTGAGGGGCTAGGCTGGCAGACAGAACTGAGTCTGTGTGGCTCCAAAGCCTGTGCCTCAGAGCCACAGAAGATCCAGCACTGTGGGAGGCAGGCCTGACAGTGCCTGCTCAGGTTTACTGTCGCACAAAGCAGGGCCTGCAGCTCACAGGAACCACCAGGCCACCCACGCACGGCTGCCTCTGCCCCTGGGGATGCTTCTCCAGGATGGGCTTAGGGAACAGCTGCTGTGAAGAACATGGATAAAAACACTTCTAAATATATGTCCACCTAATAGCAGCACATCAACATACACGAAGCAAAGACAGAACTAAAGGAAGAGAGACAAATCCACCATCCTAGTGCAAGACTGACCACACCCTTCTCAGTAACTGAAGGAACAGGTAGACTGTTAAACTAAATATGGCCTTGATCCATCTCACCTAGAGTTTAGCAATTTTATTCACCTTCAAATTAACTACCTCAGGCATCAGCAGTCCTTGCTATTATGAGAGGGTCCCATTCATTTTCTTTTTCCCTCTCCCTTTCTTTCTTTCTCTCTCTCTCTCTTTTTGAGACAGTTTCACTTTTGTTGCCCAGGCTGGAGTGCAATGGCGCGATCTCGGCTCAACGTAACCTCTGACTCTTTAGTTTCAAGTGATTTGCCTGCCTCAGCCTCCCAATTAGCTGGGATTACAGGCATGTGGCACTATGCCTGGCTAATTTTTATGTTTTTAGTAGAGACGGGTTTCACCATGTTGGTGAGGCAGGTCCCGAACTCCTGACCTCAGGTGGTTCACCTGCCTTGGACTCCCAAAGTGCTGGGATTACAGAAGGGAGTCACCACGCCTGGCCCATTTTCTTTTTTTTTCCCCTAGACGGAGTCTCACTCTGTCACCCAGACTGGAGTGCAGTGGCGTGATCTTGGCTCACTGCAACCTCCACCTCCCGGGTTCAAGCAATTCTCCTCCCTCAGCCTCCCCAGTAGCTGGGATTACAGGTGTGCACCACTACACCCAGCTAATTTTTTGTATTTTTAGTAGAGATTGGGTTTTACCATATTGGCTAGGACGGTCTTGAACTCCTTGACCTTGTGATCCGCCCACCTTGGCCTCCCAAAGTGCTGGGATTACAGGCATGAGCCACTGCACCTGGCTCCCATTTTATTTTCTATTTCATTAATTTGTATGCTTATATTTATAATTTCTTCCTTGAGTTTGATATGTGCTTTTTTCTGATTTTTTGAAATGCATATGTGGCTCAATTTTCAGGCTTTCTTCCTAAGAGATGCCACTGAGACTGAAATTTCCTTCTATGCACTGCTTTAGTTATACTCAACCAATTTTGATAAATAGTATTTATGAAATCATTTATTTCAAAATATATATATATTTTTTGAGACAGAGTTTTTCTCTTGTCACCCAGGTTGGAGTGCAGTGGCACAATCCTGGCTCACTGCAACCTCTGGCTCTCGGATTCAAGCAATTCTCCTGCCTCAGCCTCCCAAATAGCTGGGATTACAGGTGCCTGCCACCACACCTAGCTAATTTTATATTTTTGGTAGAGATGGGTTTCACCATGTTGGCCAGGCTGGTCTCGAACTCCTGACCTCAGGTGAGCCACTGCCTCAGCCTCCCAAAGTGCTGAGATTACAGGGGTGAGCCACCATGCCCAGCTTTATTTCAAAATATTTTATTTTATTTTTTTTGGAGACAGAGTCTCACTCTGTCACAGGCTGGAGTGCCGTGGCACAATCTCAGCTCACTGCAATCTCCACCTTCAGGTTCAAGTGATTCTTCCGCCTCAGCCTCCCAAGTAGCTGGGACTACAAGCATGCACCACCCCACCCAGCTAATTTAAAAAATTTTTTTAGTAGAGACGGGGTTTCACCATGTTGCTCAGGATGGTCTTGATCTCTTGACCTCGTGATCCGCCCGCCTCGGCCTCCCAAAGTGCTGGGATTACAGGCATGAGCCACCATATTCAGCCTTATTTTATTTTTTGAGACAGAGTTTTGCTCTTGTTGCCCAGGCTGCAGTGCAATGGCATGATATCAGCTCACCCGGGTTCAAGTGACTCTCCTGCCTCAGCCTCCTGAGTAGCTGGGATTACAGGCATGCACCACCATGCCCAACTAATTTTGTGTTTTTAGTAGAGATGGGGTTTCTCCATGTTGGTCAGGCTGGTTTCAAACTCCCAACCTCAAGTGATCCACCCGCCTCGGCCTCCCAAAGTGCTGGGATTACAGGTGTGATCCATGGTGATTTTTTAATTTGACCTATTGGTTATTTGAAAGTGTATTTCTTAAGTGTAAACATATAGGAGTTTTCTATGTTTTTTTTTTTTTTTTTTTGAGTTTTCTATGTTTTTACATAGAAATTTTATGTTTTTCGAAATGGGTTCTTGCTCTATCACCCAGGATGGAGTCTAATGCTGTGATGATAGCTCACTGCAGCCTTGACCTCCTGGGCTCAGTCTCCTGAGTAGCTGGGACTACAGGTGTATGCCTTGATGAACTGTGATGAAACCATCACCGTAACAAAAATAGTAAAAATACCCATCCCCCAGAAAGCTTCCTCATGTCCTTTTGTAATTTATTGTACTAATTTCAGTTATTCTATTTTTCAGGTCTAAAATTCTATTTGATTCCTTTTTCAAAACTGCTGTCTTTTATTGTAACTATAATAAAATAAAACTATTCCACATCTTGCTGAAATTTTTAATTTTGTCTTTTATCTCCTTAAACATAGTAAGCATATGATACCTAAGCTCTTGTGTTTCTTTTATTCGTGTTGTTTTGTATTTTTGTTTACCTATCTTTGATTTTGTTTGCTTTTTCTAGTCACCCAGGAGCACTAATAACCTGGGATCACTTTAATCCAAAACTACCTAATGGTCTTTTTCTGGGCCACCCCGCCCTTCAGTTAGTGCAATCAAAGCTGGGGGCAGGGTGTGGATGGGGTGCTGGTTACTTCCTGGTCAACCTGACTTCTAGCGTGCAGTCCTGTGGTGTGCCTAACCAAAGCTTTCATGATCTCCCAGGCTAGATCCAAGGTTTAATTAAAACTAAGTCCAATTTTTATTCCCCTAACTCTGAGAAACTATGAAAATTTTAGATAAACTTTTAGCCTCTTCAGGATCAGCAGATACGACCGGGGCAAAAGCTGCTTTGCATGCTGAACTCCCATCCCTGGGCGGGGTAGGCCATTTACCTCACTGTCTCATAGACTTCTCCAAGCAGATGTTCTCTCATTTTTGGCTAGTTTTTCTGGCAGTCCTCAGAGGGTAAGCTGGTCTGAATTACCCAGTCTGCCTTTACTGCAAGTGGAAGCATCTCTCCAGTCTCATTTTAACCTGCACTGGTCAACCATGTCCCCCCACGACCCTACAGTGACTATTCTTCCCAGCGCTGCCGACACTCAGTCTTGCCAAATAGAATGGTCAGCTCTTTGTCTTGTCTTGACCAGCTGGCAGCATATGATAGGGTTCACTACTGTTCTCCTTGTAATGCTTTCTGCCTTGAACTTCCAGAGCCCCCCATGCTCCTGCTTTTACCGCTCCTACCTGTGGCTCCTTTGGCGTCTTCTGTTGGCCCCTCGTTTTGTTCTGAGCCTCTGCCTGCTGGTGTGGCCCTTGCCTTCGCTTTTGACCCTCTTCTTTATCTGCACTCACTGCTAGGCATTTGGCTGTAATTGTGCCTATGAGCTATGCTGATTGATAGTTTCCTAATTTAAAGGTTGTTTATTGTTGTTTTGTTTTTTTTTTGAGATAGGTTCTTACTCTGTCATCCAGGCTGGAGTGCAGTGGTGTGATCCTGGCTCACTGCAACCTCTGCCTCCTGGGCTCCCAAGCAGCTGGGATATAGGCACACAAGTTTCCTAATTTATAGATCTACTCAGAATCTGCTTTGATTTCCAGACTTGTCAACCTACAGACTACCAGATATGCCTGTTGGGTGGGCCTCTGAAGCTGAACATGTCCAAAATGGAATCCACTCTTGACATACCTTCCTGGACCCCCATCTCAGTGAATGGTACACACCCTATTCATTCAGTTACCCCAGTGGTTCTCTGCCAGAAGTACTTCCGCCCCCTTGAGACATTTGGCAATGTCTGGAGACACTGTGGTTGTCCTAAGTGGTGCTGCTACTGACATCTAGTGGGTGGATGCTCCTAAGCAGCCTACCATGAATATTTGCAGCAAATACAACAGAGAACCTCCACAACAGAGGACCATCCACAACATAGAACCTCTACAACACAGAACCTCCACAATACAGGACCATCCACAACACAGAACCATCCACAACACAGAACCTCTACAACACAGAACCTCCACAACAGAGGACCATACACAACACAGAACCTCCACAACAGAGGACCATCCACAACAGAGGACCATCCACAACACAGAACCATCCACAACACAGAACCTCTACAACACAGAATCTCCACAACAGAGAACCATACACAACACAGAACCTCCACAACAGAGAAACCATCCACAACACAGAACCATCCACTACAGAGAACCATCCACAACACAGAACCTCCACAACAGAGGACCATACACAACACAGAACCATCCACAACACAGAACCTCCACAACACAGAACCATCCACAACACAGAACCTCCACAACAGAGGACCATC
>PVKV010033946.1:0-18163 GCA_004027835.1 Alouatta palliata
GCATCTACCTGTCCATCCATCCATCCATCCATCCATCCATCCATCCATCCATCCATCCATTCATCCATCCACCCAGCCACCCACCCACCCATTCATCCATTTATCCACCTATCCATCCTTTTGGTTCTGTTTCTCTGGAGCACCCTGACTGATACAGCTGGCTCCTGGCAATACTTTTTGGACCTCTTTCCTTCATCATTTCTCAGCATCCCTTTTCACTGGCCACCATCTTGAATAGGAGATCCCCACGTCAGCGCTTTGCACAAAGCCTGGCACATGGTGAGTGCCCAGTGAGCACTGGCCAGTTCCGCTCCTATTGCTTCCTACCTGGGATGATTCTTCAGTGTCTTTCGAGCTCTCTGCAGTTGTGGTAGACACTGTTGGCTGCCCACTGAGCCTTCACTTTTTTTTTGATAATTGAACCCTGGTTTTGTTCCAGCAATAGAATGCCCAGCTCCAGGGGCTGGGTCATGATGGTTCTTGGCCAATCATAATACTGTTACCTCTCTTTGCAGGCAATGGGTCTCTGGTGCGTATGTGATCCAGTTGTGGCCCAAGAGATGTTTGGGGAAAGCTGCTGGGGCATTGGAGAACATTTTTTCCCTGATAAAAGAGGCTCAGGAGGCAAATGCCTGGTGTTCCTTTTTCTCTCTTCTGGATGTTTTGATTTAAAATAAAATTTAGATGAAGCGCACACATCTCCATGAGTTTTTGCATGTACGTGTACCCAAGTAACTGTTGTGCCCATGCATATAGGCTACCCAGATCAAGATGTAAACCATTTCCAACACCCCAGAAGGCTCCCTCCTCCCCCATCCCGATCAATAGCTCTACCAAAGGTAATCATCCTTCTGACTGCTACTAATCTTTTATCACCATAGATTAGTGTTTGCTCCCGAATATCATATAAATGAAATCACTCGTAATGTCTTCATTTGTGCTTCTTTTGCTGAACGTTATGACTGTGAGAGTCACCTATGTTGCTAATGGTAGCAATGCTTCACTCTTTTTTTTTAAATTGCTGTGGGCTTTCCATTTTGTAAACACATCCCAATTTATTTATCCATGTTTCTTATTTATTTATTTATTTATGCATATTTATTTTTAGTTTTTAGAGACAGGGTCTCACTCTGTCCCCAAGGCTGGACTGCTGTGGTGCCGTTCTAGCTGACTGCAGCCCTGAACTCCTGAGCTCAAGTGATCCTCCTGCCTCAGCCTCCTGAGTAGCTGGGACTACAGGTGCATACCACCATACCTGGCTAATTCTGTAATATTTTGCAGAAACAGGGTCTTGCTCTGTTGCCCAGGCTGGTCTTGAATCCTGGGCTCAAATGATCCTCCCACCTCGCCAGCTGTGTGATGGAGCCAGCTGGCTGGAGCCGTGGTGGTGAAGGTGACTGGAAGTCCTTAGAGGGCCGTTTGGTGGAGTGGTGAAACACACAGGCACTGGAACCACCTGTCCTGCCTTCGACCTCAGCCCCATCGCTTCACAGCTACTTAACCTCTGTGTGCCTCAGCTTCCTCATCTGTAAAAGGGGGATATGAGTACCTACTTCACAGAGCCACGATGAAGACTGAATTACTTTTTTTTTTTTTTTTTGAGACAGGATCTCTCTCTATTGCCCAGGCTGGAGTGCAGTGGCACGATCGTGGCTCACTGCAGCTTTGACCTCTTGGTCTCAAGCAATCCTCCACCTTAGCCTCCCAAGTATCTGGGACCATAGGTGTGTGCCGCTACACCTGGCTAATTTTTAGATTCATTTTAATTTATTTAATGGATCTCGCTCCATTGCTCAGGCTGATCTTGAACTCCTGGCCTCAAGCGATCCTTCAGCCTCAGTCTCCCCAAGTGCTGGGATTACAGATGCGAGCCATCGTGCCTGGCCAAAGATGGAATGATTTAATATGGAAAGCGTTTAGAACAGCACCTGGCATGCAGCATGCCTAACATGTGCTAGCCAATATGCAGAGGTGGGACCAGGAGTCTTGCTAGCAATTAAGTGAGATGGAGAAAGAGGGTCAAGGATGGTTCCGAGTTTTAGTCCTAACATCTGGAGTAGTCGTGGAGGTGAGTTTTGGACGAGTTTGAGATGCATGTCGTCACTCACGTGGAAGCGCTCTCGGTACACAAGTTAGTGGTTGACAGCAGAGGCTGAACACCCACACAGAGCTAGCACTTTGCTCACTTGAACCTGTAGACTCCTTAGCTCACTAAGTTGTATTGTGTTTCGCCCATCATGTATTTTGTCTTATAAACAGTAGTCTCTTTAGTTAGTGGGAAGTCTCCTGACTCCAGGCCTAGCTTTCTCCCTCAGGCCTGGGGTTTCTAACAGATTCCAACGCAAACACAGTACAGGCCGGGGTTCGTGGATAGGCTGCCCGCGGTCTGGCAGGAGTAACGCTCTTCTTAGAGTCACGGGGCGGGGCTTGTCCTTATGGGGAGCGGCAAGAGACAGGCCTTCCTCCAGGAGCCTCTATTCTATGCCTTTTTGAGGTTTGAGTCTCTGAGCCTTGTAGTGATTCCTGGAGCACCAGCCCCCTGGGGAGCCGGACTTACCTTTCCAACAGCTGGTCCCTGGATGCCCAAAGGACGATCTTCCTTCCCTCCCTCTCTCCCTTCTTTCTTCTCTCTTCTCCTCCTTCTATTTCTTTCTGTTAACCTTAAAAGAAGATAATAACTGGCCAGGCGCGGTGGCTCATGCCTGTAATCCCAGCACTTTGGGAGGCCAAGGTGGGCGGATCACAAGGTCAGGAAATCGAGACCCTCCTGGCTAACATGGTGAAACCCTGTCTCTACTAAAAATACAAAAAATTAACTGGGTGTGGTGGCATGCACCTGCAGTCCCAGCTACTGGGGAGGCTGAGGCAGGAGAATCGCTTGAACCCGGCAGACAGATGTTGCAGTGAGCCGAGATTGTACCACCGTACTCCAGCCTGGGCAAAAGAGCGAGACTCCATCTCAAAAAAAAAAGGAGGATAATAACTAACCAATTTGTATGTATGTATATATGTATGTCTCTCTCTATCATCTTTCTGTTTATATCACCATCATTCATCCATCCATTCATCCATCCATCCATCCAACCATCTCTATCTACGTATCTATTCCTTTCAGGATTTGGGGGATAAAACACATTCACAAGGGCCTTCAGTTTCATGGAGTCCAGACTCTCCACCTTATGCTCAGAGAGCAAAGTGACTTTCCCAGAGTAACGTATGTCTCCTGTGGCAGAGCAGGGATTGGCCCCCCAGGTCTCCCAAATCCCCTCACCCATCCTGTGGCTCTGATTGCGCTCAGTCACCACACAGCTGGCGAGCCTCGGGGTGAGGCTGGAGGTTTCTCTGTGAGGGTCCTCCCTGAGGCCTGAGGCAGCCGCCACACCTGGGGCTGCCCCTGAGGTGCCCTGCCCCCCTGCTGCCCTCACCGCCTTGTGTTTCAGTCCAGGCCACCTGTCGAAGGTGAGTTTGCTGTCAGCTGACACGTCTCTAGTGGGCTGTTTCTAAGGCATCACGGTAAGAAGAGCTACTCTTTGTTGAATATTCACCATGCACCCGACACTGCACTTGGCACCCTTGAGGGGTCAAGGTCAGGGAGGTCATTGACTGCCCAGAGATCCCAGCTACTAAGTGGTGCAGGTGGGAGGCCTAGCCCTGGTGTCTTCATTAATCCGTCACAGCTGCTGATTCGGAAACCACCTTGTACACCAGGAAAGACACTGGGCAGGGGACTCGAGGGCCTGGGCTCTCTAGCTGACCTCGGTACACTCGGATATGATTTTCTCATCTGCCGTGAGCCTCTCCGTTCCAGCCCTGCCTTCCACGTGCTGTGCTGCAAACTGTAAAGCGCTGCGCTCCCTGGAGATGATGCTGTCCCTCGGCCTGGCTCTTCTTCTGATGGCCATTCAGTTCAGCTGGTGCTGGCCACATACTGCTAGTATCCTGCCTCCATGTCCCTCTTCATCTGCGAGGGGTGAAATGTACCACAGAGAGCTCCCTCTGGGACCAGGGATGGGCTGTGCTCTCCAGCGCCTGCAGGAGCTTTGATTTCTTCTCTTTGATGTGGGTGCTGGAGGATGGGGTGAGGATCCTGCTCTGCTGAGCCAGACAATACTGCCTTTGTGAGCCCTGGCCCAGGGCATCTGCCCACAGAAACCTGCCCGCTCAGAGCTGCGTCGTGGGGAAAAGCAGCCCTTGGGAAAAGGGGAACAATGAACTTGTCATGTTCAGGAGACAGCAGAGCCTGGGCCAGGGATGGTACTGGGTGATTTAGGAGGCAGACTCAGGGGCCCTGTTAGCACTTGAGAAAGGCATGGCATTAGACTGGCAGGGCTGGGAGCCTCTGGAATGTGTGGGAAGGGTGTGGTCTTCTGTGGCTGCAGGATCGAGTCCCCACCTACTTCCCTCATCCTGTGCCACCTTGTCCCTTGCTCCCGCTCTCCAGCCCACAGTGGCAGCACTTCGTCCTGCCTCAGGGCCTTAGGGCATGCAGGGCCTTTGCTTGAGATTCTCATCTTTCAAACATGCAGAAAATTATAGCATATAATTATTCATATACATCTGGGTGCCCATATCTGGACAGATATGAACATTTTGTCACTTTTGCTTCAGAATACTGCTTTTTAAACCATTTTTATTCAAAATTCACAGGGTAGAAAAGGATCTGCCGTTTCCGCGATCCATGGACCTGCAAACACCTAGCCCCTCTCAGAGGCCTCTGACACCATGCTGACTCATCCTCCACCTCCTGGGTTTAAGCAATTCTCCTCCCTCAGTCTCCTGAGTAGCTGGGATTACAGGCACACGCCACCACACCTGGCTAATTTTTGTATTTTTAGTAGAGACCAGGTTTCACCATGTTGGCCTGGCTGGTCTTGAACTCCTGACATCAGGTGATCTGCCCTAAACTTTGTATTTTAGAATCATTTCAGACTTATAGAAAAGTTGCAAGAATAGTACAGACAGCCCAGGTGTGGTAGCTGATGTCTGTAATCCTAGCACTTTGTGAGGCTGAGGTAGGGAACCCACACTTAAGGGGTGGAGAGTTAATCTCCACTTCCTGGCCAGGTGCAGTGGCTCACATCTGCAATCCAGCACTTTAGGAGGCCAAGGCGGGTGGATCACTGAGATCAGAAGTTTGAGACCAGTCTGGCTGACATAGTGAAACTCCATCTCTACTAAAAATACAAAAATTAGCCAGGCTTGGTGGTGCAGGCCCGTAGTACTTGGGAGGTTGAGATAGGAGAGTCGCTTGAACCTGGGAGGTGGAGGTTGCAGTGAGCCAAGACTGGGCCACTGCACTCCAGACTGGGCTATAGAGCACTAGCTCTTTGTCTCAAAAAAACAAAACAAAACAAAACAAAACAAAACAAAACAAAACAAAACAAAACAAAACAAAAAAACTCCACTTCCTTGAGGTGGGGGAGTGTCTACGTATATTTTTGAAATTATTTTGCATGGGAAATTCCTTTCTCCCTCCCTCCCTCCTTCCTTTCCTCCCTTCCTCCCTCCTTCCTTCCCTCCCTCCCTCCCTCCCTCCCTCCCTCCCTCCCTTCCTTCCTTCCTTCCTTCCTTCCTTCCTTCCTTCCATCTATTTGTGTCAGTATGGACACACGGATATTTATTTTACACTTTGGCTTATAATCCAAAAGTTCATAGGGACTTTTTAATATAGGGAGAAGATGAAGTCAGGGAAGGAAACTAGTAGTTTGTTTTTTAAAAAACTTGAGGTAAAATTCACAGAATATAAAGTTAACCAATTTAAAGTGGACAATTCAGCGGCATTTAGTCCATTTGCGATGTTATGCAACTACTGCTTTTGTCTATTTCCAGGACATTGCCATCATCCCATCACGCGGTTACCCCCGGCTCCTCCTCTCCCATCCCTTCTCCCACAATCTGCTTTCTGTCTCTATGAACTTGCCTATTCTGGATATTTCACATAAATGGAACCATACAATATGTGACATTTTGTGTCTTATTTTCTTCACTTAGCATAATGTTTTTGAGGTTCACCCATGACGTAACATGTCTCAAGCACTTTATTCCTTTTTATGGTTGAAGAATATTCCATTGTAGGTATTTGTTTATCCATTCATTCCTGCTGGACCGGTGCTTCCCAGTGTCTTTTGGCTGTTGCGTATAATGCTGCTATGAACATGCATGCATATGTATTTGTTTGCAATTGTTTTGGGGTATATATCTAGCAGTGGAATTGCTGGGCCATGTGGTATGGTTTTGAAGAACTGCCAAACTGGTTTCCAAAGTGGCTGCATTGGCTGGGCGCTGTGGCTCAGGCCTGTAATCCCAGCACTTAGGGAGACTGAGGTGGGCAGATCATTTGAGGTCAGGAGTTTGAGACCAGCCTGGCCAACATGGTGAAACCCTGTCTCTACTAAAAAAGCATACAAAAAAAAAAAAAAAGAAGAAAAGAAAAATTGCTGGGCGTGGTGGTGCATGTCTGTAATCCCAGCAACTTGAGAAACTATAGTAGGAGAACCATTTGAACTTAGGAGATGGAGGCTGCAGTGAACCGAGAGAGCCTGGGTGACAGAGCAAGATTGCTGTCTCAAAAAAAAAGTGGCTGCATCATTTTATATTTCAACCAGCAACATAATATGAAGTTTCCAGTCTCCCTCACCCTTGCCAACACTTGCTATTTTCTGTTTTTCTTTTTTAAATTATAGTCATGACAGTGGGTTTAATTCTGATTTTTAAAAAATATTCTTTAATTGACAAAAATTATACATATTTATGTGTATAACACGATGTTTTGAAATATGTATACCTTGTAGAATAGGTAGCGTGTATATTACCTTGCATACTTATTTTTTGTGGCAAGAACACTTAAAAAATCTAGTCTTTTCACGGTTTTCAAATATGTAATGCACTCTTATGAATTACAGGTTCCGTGTTATACAGCAGATCTCTTGAGCTTATTCCTCTCGTCTAACTGAAATTTTGTGTCTTTTGACCAACACCTGCCACCTCACCACCCCTCACTGTGGTTTTGGTTTTTATTTCCCTATGCTCGTTGGCCATTTGTGTGTCTTCTTTTGATAAATGTTCAAATCCTTTGCCCATTTTTCAGTGAGTGATTTGTCTTTCTGTTGTTGGATTGCAAGAGTTCGTTATGTATTCTGGCTATTAGACCCTTATAAGATATCTGATTTGCAAATATTTTATCATAGTCTGTAGGTTACTTTTTCACTTTTTTGTTGCACAAAAGTTTTTAGTTTAATGAAGTCCTCCTTATCCATTTTTTCTTTTGCTGCCTGTACTTTTGGTGTCATATGTAAGATTTTATTTCTAAATTCAAGGTCATGAAGATTTACCCTTATGTTTTAAGAGTTTTATGGCTTTAGCTCTTATATTTAAGTTGTTGATCCTTTTGAGTTAATTTCTTATATGGTATGACGTTGGGGTCCAAATTCATTCTTTAGCATGTGAATATCCTATAAAATAAACTCTAAAAAATTTAAAACAATCTCAAAGTTGCAAGAACAGTATAAAAAACCTTTTTTACCTGCTATCATTTGATAGTAGGTTGCCGACATGGTGCAACCTAGCATTTTTTAAAAGACGTTCTCTCTTTTTTTTTTTTTTTTTTTTGAGATGGAGTTTCACTCTTGTTGCCCAGGCTGGAGTGCAATGGCACGATCTGGGCTCACTGCAACCTCCGCCTCCCGGGTTCAAGCAATTCTCCTGCCTCAGCCTCCGGAGTAGCTGGGATTACAGGCATGCGCCACCATGCCTGGCCAATTTTTTATTTTTACTAGAGACAGGATTCTTCATGTTGGTCAGGCTGGTCTCGAACTCCCTATTTCAGGTGCTCTGCCTGCCCTGACCTCCCAAAGTGCTGGGATTACAGGTGTGAGCCACCATTCCCGGCCTTTAAGAGGTTCTTTTAAAAAAATTTTGTAAGAAATTATTTCATCCTCTCCACACCTCCATCCATCATTCCCCATCATGCTTGGCCCAGCACATGCAAGACAGCAAGTCAGAGGCAGCAGAAGCTCAGTAAGTGTAGCCTGCCTGAGATGTCTCAAGCATTGTGGTCCATAAAGACAGTCAGCAAGTGACTCTGGTTTCCAGGACCAGGAGTCTGGTCATATCTGATCCTGGCTGTAAGTAGGAGTCTGGCACCAGGAGCAGGCCCTGCCGACAGAGAATCTGTGAATGTCAGCTCCAAAAGGTGGCCCAATGTTGTGGGGGTGGGACAGGGTGAGGGCAGGAAGAGCACAGTCTCTGGGAGTCACACTCACCCTCACCTGCTTGTCTGCCTTTACTCATTGGGGTGGTCATGGAAGAGGGGTTATCCCCTTGAAACCCCATGCCTAGCCAGCCCTTGGTCTACAAGTTGGAGGCATGCATCTGGCCACTCTCTGCTTAGCCTTGACCTTAGGCTTAGCAAGCAATGGGCAGATCATGGCTGGGTCAGTAGGTTGGATGAATTTTGTCCAGCCACCGAGCCCACCATTGTCCTTACCACACCTTTGCTGTGACAGAGCTCTGGTCTGGCCCTCTTGGGCTGTTTCTAACCCAGGATGACATTCGGATGAAAACAGTGAAGCCACCTGATATGTTAATGTTGGGCACCATTGAAACTTGAGCTGCATTTCTTACAAACAAGGTTTACAGAACCATCGAAATCAGGACATGAACATGGGGTTGTTCTTGCCGTCTAATCTTCAGACCCCATTTGAGGTCCTCCAGTTGTCCCCCCATAAGGTGCTTTATAGCAAAGGACATGATTCAGAATCAGACAGCTGTCATGTTTCCTTAGTTCCCTTCAGCCTGGAACATCTCCTCAGCCTTTCCTCAATTTCCATGACTGTGATGCTTTTGAAGATCACAGGCTAGTTTTTTTGTAGTTTGTCTTTCAGTTTGGGTTCGTCTGCTGTTTCTTCATATTAGACTCAGTTTATACAGTGTTGGTGGGAATCCCACAGCAGTGGCACTGTGGCTCTTCACACTGCTTCCTGCCATGTGGGATGGTGTGATTCTGATTTGTCCCATGACCCATGAAGTTCTTTGGTTAAAGTGGTGTCTGCCTGTATTTCTCCACTGTCACGTAATAATTTTTCTCCTTTTAATTAATAAGTGTTTCGGCTGGGCAAGGTGACTCATGCCTGTAATCCTCGTACTTTGGGAGGCCGAGGTGGACAGCTCACTTGAGATTGCGAGTTCGAGACCAGCCTGGCCAACATGGTGAAATGTCATCTCTAATAAAAATAGAAAAATTAGCTGGGCGTGGTGGTGCATACCTGTAATCCCAGCTTCTTGGGAGGCTGAGGCAGGAGAATCATTTGAACCTGGGAGATGGAGGTTGCAGTGAGCCGAGATCATACCACTGCATTCCAGCCTGGGCGACAGAGTGAGATTCCATCTCAAAAAAATAAATAAATAAAAATAAATGTTTTGGGGAAGGTACTTGGAAACCAGATATCTCATTCCTCATTGAACTTTCTATTTATTTACTCATACCATAGTATCCTTTTTTACTCAGTGGATTATAATCTATTATTATTATTATTTTGAGACAGGGTCTTCCTCTGTCACCCAGGCTGGAGTGCAGCGATGCGATCCCGGCTTGCTGCAGCTTCGACTTCCTGGGCTCCAGCAATCCTCCCATCTCAGCCTCCCAAGTATCTGGGACTACAGGCATGTGCCATCCAGCTAATTTTTGTATTTTTGTTAGAGATGGGGTCTCCCTATGTTACCAAAACTGGTTTCGACCTCCTGAGCTCAAACAATCTGCCTGTCTTGGCCTCCCAAAGTGCTGGGATTACAGGTGTGAGCCACTGCACCTGGCCTACTTTTTTTTTTTTTTTTTTTTTTTTTTAAATAGGGGTTATTTTTCAGAACAGTTTTTGGTTCACAGAAAAACTGAGTGGAAGTAACAGAGATTTGCCATCTGCCACCTCCCCCTACATATATAGAACCTCTCCACTATCAACGTTCCATGAGAGAGCGGTCCATTTTCCATAATCAGTGAATCACCCAAAGTCTGTACTTCACATTAGGATTCACTCTTGGTGCTATACAGCCTATGGGTTTTGACAAATGTGCAATGACATGTATCTACCATTATAGTATCATATAGGATAGTTCTGCTGTCCTAAAAATCCTCTGTGTTCTTCCTGTCACACCCCGCCATCCAGTCTCTGACAACCACTGACCCTTTTACTGTCTCCATATTTTTGCCTTTCCTGGAATGTCATAGAGTTGGAATTATAAATGTATAGCCTTTTCAGATTGGCTTTATTCACTTAATAATGTGCATTCAAATGTTCATGGCTTGATTGTTTTTAGTGCTGAATAATATTCCATTGTCTGGATGTGCCATAGTTTATTTATTCAGTCACCTACTGAGGGACATCTTGGTTGCTTCCAGGTTTTTTTTTTTTTTTTTTTTGAGACAGAGTCTTTCTCTGTTGCTCAGGCTGGAGTGCAGTGATGCGATCTTGGCTTACTGCAACCTCTGTCTCTTGGGTTCAAGCAATTCTCCTGCCTCAGCCTCCCAAGTAGCTGGGATTACAGGCACATGCCATCACAGCCCGCTAATCTTTTGTATTTTTAGTAGAGATGGGATTTCACTGTGTTAGCCAGGATGGTCTCGATCTCCTAATCTCGTGATCTGCCTGCCTTGGCCTCCCAAAGTGCTGGGGTTACAGGTGTGAGTCACCGCATCCAGCCTGCTTCCAAGTTTTGGCAATAAAAATGTTATAAAGATTGTGTGTGAGTTTTTTCGTGGACATGTTTTCAACTGATTTGGGTAAATACCAAGAAACGTGATTGCTAGATCGTATGTTTAGCTTTGAGTAGGTTATGTTTAGTAAGAAACTTTCAAACTGTTTTCCAAAGTGGCTGTACCATTTTGCACTCCCACAAGCAAGGAATGACAGTTCCTATTGGATTTTGGACATTCTAATAGGTATGTAGCGATATCTCGTTGTTTTAATTTATAATTCCATAATGACATACGATGTTGAGCATCTTTTCATATACTTAGTTGCCCTCTGTATATCGTCTTTAGTGAAAGAAGAGTCTGTTCAGGTCTTTTGCTCATTTTTTATAATCAGGTTGTTCATTTTCTTATTGTTGAGTTTTCTGAGTTATTTGTATTTTTTTCCTTCTGAGTTGGGATCTTGCTTTGTTGCCCAGGCTGGAGTGCAGTGGCTATTCACAGGAATGATCATAGCACACTATAGCCTTAAACTCCTAGCCTCAAGTAATTCTCCTGCCCCAGCTTTCTGAGTAGCTGGAACTACAGGTGTGTGGCATGGCACCTGGCTGTATATTTTGGGTAACCATCCTTTATCGGATATGACTTTTGCAAATATTTTCTCCCATTCTGTGGCTGGTTTTGTCCTTCTCTTGGCGACGTTTTTCCCAGAGCAGATGTTTTTAATTTTAATGAAGTCCAGCTTATCGATTATTTCTTTCATGGATTGTGTCTTCGATGTTGTATCTAAAAAGTCATTGCTTCACACAACTAGATTTATCGTATATTATCTTCTGGGAATTTTACATTTAGATCTCTGACTCATTTTGAGTTAATTTTTGTGAAGGGTGTAGTCTGTTTTTAGATTTTTTTTTTTTTTGGTATCTGAATGTCCAGCTATTCCAGCACTGCTTTTTCTTTTTAATCAACAAAATATTTTTTGTTGATTAAAAAACTATTTTTTGGTCCATTGTAATGCCCATGCTTCTTTGTCAAAGATCAGTTGACTATATTTATGTGGATCTATTTCTGGGTTAGCTATTATGTACTATTGATCTATTTGCTTCCCCCTTTGCCAATACAACACTGTCTTGATGACGGTAGCTTTATAGTGAGTATTGAGGTTGAATAGTGTTAGTCCTCTAACTTTGCTCTCTTTCAATGTTGTGCTGGCTATTCTGGTCATATGCTAGTCCATAGAAAACCAGTTTCTCACTATCTACAAAATAATTATCAGGATTTTGATTGAGATTGTATTGAATGTAGTTCAAGTTGAGAACTGGCATCTGTCCAGTTCATAGTCCATGAACATGGACTATCTCTTCATTTATTTAGTGTTTGATTCAACTCATCAACATTTGGTAGTTTTCCTTATATAGATCTTATACTTATTTTATTAGATTTATAATTAGATATCTCATTTTGGGGGTGCTGATGGTATTGTGTTTTTAATGTCACATTCCACCTGCTCATTGCTGGAACGTAGGGAAGTGACCGACTTTTACATATTGACCTTGTGTTCTGTGATGTTGCTATAATTCCTATTCATTCCAGAAGTTTCTTTTTTCTTGATTCTTTCAGATTTTCTATATAGACATTCCTTTCATCTGTGAACAAAGACAGTTTTATTTATTCCATCCCAACCTGCATGTCTTTTATTTCCTTTTCTTATTGCATTAGTTAGGATTTCCAATATGTTGAAAAGGAGTGGTATGAAGGGACATCCTTGCTTTGTTCCTGATCTTAGCAGAAAAGGTTCTAGTTTCTCACCACTAAGTAGGATGTTATCTATAGCCTCTTAGCATTTTGGCCAAGATCAAGTGAAGTATGATGTTATCTGTAGGTTTATTTGGTAGATGGTTTTTAAGAAGTTGAGGCGGTTCCTCTCTACTTCTAGTTTGCTGAGAGTTTTTACTTTTTTTTTTTTTTTAAATCACGAATTGGTATTGGATTTTGTCTTAGGCTTTTTCTGCATCTACTGATATGACCATGTGATTTTTCTTCTTTAGCCTGTTGATGTGATGGATAACATTTACTTTAGTATTATTATTATTATTTTGTAAGACTCAGATCATCCCTGAGTTAGCCAGCGGGAGCCCTTTTAGGCTGCTTTCTGTCCTTTTGAAAGGACAGTGCTTCCTTTCTTTCTGGTACAATAAGATGTTCCAGGTCCATCTTGTACTTTCCATGCCCCAGCCCTGGAACAATCCCATTCTCTAAGGATCTGTGGTTCTTTTTAGTAGAGAATGTAGTTAGAAACCAAGAACTGGGCACTAGGTGTGCTCGTTACTATTGTGGGTGGGGTGGTGGCAGCTGCTCCCAGGCATCTCATTTCTTTTCTATTTATTTCACCCCAGTGAGGGCTGACCTCCTGTACATGCGTCCTCACCTCTATGCTTGGGGCTTGATGCTTTGCCCCTGAGAAAAAACAAGCATTTCCATTCGATGTGTTAGTTTTGGGATGCTGATTAGACATCCACGTGTGGAAGTTGAGCAGGCCCCCAGAGCTGGTAGGGAGGTTCAGTTAGAGATAATCAATGTGAGGGTCTTTGGTGGACAGGTGGCATTAAAAGCTACGGATTGGGTGAGTCCCTAGAACCCCAAGAGATGAACCTTGGGGCACTTCAGAGTTAAAAGAGGAGTCAGCCAAGTAGCCTGAGCGTGTCGGTTTCCTCATCTGTAAAATGGGTATAGTATCTCTCTCATTGGATCCTAAGGATTAATGAGTTGATATATAGTAAAGACCTTCCCTGGCCCCTTTCCCACCTCCCCCAATTTGTGCCCTGCTGTTTCCATTATCTCCAGACTCTCCTGTCTCTCTTGCTTGCTTGTCTCTCCCAATTTTCCTCATCTCTGCTTTCTAACACACTCAGTGAAGGGTACACAGGGCCCATCTTCCCTCCCTTCGGTGAAGACTGACGTGGAAAACCTCACTCAATAAATTAACATTGAATCCTCTCTTCCTACCCCTCACTCACCAACTTTTTTAAGAAAACAACTTTACCATTACATTTGAGGTCCTTTGTGTACCTCCTTTTCAATCTTATCCCCTAACCTTCCCACCTCAGAGGTATTTTAACTGTATGACTGTGTTTCTGAGAATAAATATTGTCTAGTTTTTGCATTTTTGAAGTTTGTAAGCATGGAGTCTTGCATTCTTTTGTGACTTGCTTTTAGTCGTTGTCATTTCGCTCCTGAGATACATCCACGTGGCTGTAGGTAGTTGTAATTCATTTATTTTCTCTGCCATATTATCTCACATTCTACATGCATTCATTGATGCGCCCCATTTGTTTTATGCATTCTCTAGTTGATTGTCTTTCTAATTGTTTCCAGTTTTTGCTGTCACAAACAGTGCTACTCTGAGCATTTTGCCTACATTTTCTACTGTCTGTGTGTACAGAGTTTCTCCAGAGTGCATACCTAGGCGGGGAAGAGAAGGTACATTGTCAACTGTTCCAGATAACATAAAATTGTTTTTTAAGGGGCTTGTATCAATTTACACTCCCATCAACAGTATATGTATTCTCTTTAAGATCTGAATCGAACACTATGATCGACTTTGTTCAACAAATCGTGGCTTTGTTCCACGATCCTTGATTACGCTCAATATGATTAGACTTTGTGATTCTGCAGATTACAATGTTAATTTGCATTTCCTGAATACCAATGAGGTTGGATGTCTTTACATGTCTATTAGTTATTTGGGTTTTCTCTTCTGTGAACTGCTTGCTTTAAGTCTTCTGTCTGTTAGATTGTTTTATTTTTTACTTCATGGTTTGTAAGAGTTCTTGAGGTTGATGTGATTATGGATGGCAAATGTCTTTTCCCAGTTTGTGGCTTGTTAATTCACTTTGTTTATGATGCATTTTGATAATCACATTTTATGTGATACACACACACACACACACACACACACACACAATGGAATACTACTCAGTCATAAAAAGGAATGAATTAATGGCATTCACAGTAACCTGGATGAGATTGACGACTATTATTCTAAGTGAAGTACTCAGGAATAGAAAGCCAAACAATGTATGTTCTCACTCATAAGCGAGAGCTAAGCTTTGAGGATGCAAAGATACAAGAATGACACAATGGACTTTGGGGACTCAGGAGGAAAGGATGGGAAGGGGGTGAGAAATAAAAGACTACAAATTGGGAGCAGTATATACTGCTTGGGTGATAAGTGCACCAAAATCTCACAAATCACCGTTAAAAAACTTACTCATGTTACAAAACACCACCGATTCCCCAATAACCTTTGGAAATAAACAATTTTAAAAAAAGAAGTGCACACTTTGATGAACCAATTTTATCATTTTCTTTTGTGGTAAGTTTTTATCTCTTGTTTAAGAAGTCCTTTTCCTACCCCAAAGTCATAAAAAATTATTCTTTTTCGTCTACTAAAAAGCTTTTTAAGTCCTTAATCTACATCAGACTCATTTCTATGTACGGTGTGAGGTAAGACTCTAATGTCACCCCTTTCCCCTATGTATAACCAATTGTCATCTTTGAGGAGTCCTTCGTTTTCTCATTGATCTTTAATGCCAAGTTGGTCATAAATCTTTTTTTTTTTTTTGAGACAGAGTCTCGCTCTGTTACCCAGGCTGAAATGCAGTGGTATGATCTTGGCTCACTGCAACCTCTGCCTCCCAGCTTAACAATTCTCCTGTCTCAGCCTCCCAAGTAGCTGGGATTACAGGCGCCTGCCACCATGCCCCACTATTTTTTGTATTTTTAGTAGAGACAGGGTTTTGCCATGTTGGCCAGGCTAGTCTGAGCCTCTTGACCTCAGGTGATCTGCCCGCTTTGGCCTCCCAGGGTGCTGGGATTGCAGGTGTGAGCCACCACACCTGGCCTGGTCATAACTCTTATGTTGATATATTTCTATTTCTGGCCTCTCTATTCTTTCTGTTGATCAATTTGTCTATCCCATGCCAATATTTCATTGTCTTAATAATGAATAGCTTTAAAATAATCTTTGGCTGGGCGTGGTGGCTCACGCCTGTAATCCCAACACTTTGGGGGGCCGAGGTGGGCGGATCAGGAGGTCAGGAGTTCGGGACCAGCCTGGCCAACATGGTGAAATCCCATCTCTACTAAAAATACAAAAATTAGTTGGGCATGGTGGCACATGCCTGTAATTCCAGCACTTTGGGAGGCTGAGGCAGGCAGATCACTTGAGCCCAGCCTAGACAACATGGTGAAACCCCATCTCTCCAAAAAATTAAAACATTAGCCAGGCGTGGTAGCACATGCCTGTAGTTCCAGCTATTTGGGAGGCTGAGGTGGGAGAATTGCTTGAAACGGGGCCCCAGAGGCGGAGGTTGCAGTGAGCCAAGATCACACCACTGCACTCCAGCCTGGGCTATAGCATGAGACTCCATCTCAAAAAAACAAAAACAAAAACAAACAAACAAACAAACAAAAAAAAAACAAAAAGAAAACTTCGATATTTTAAAAGACAAATGGCATTTTGTTTCTCTTCTGCAGTATTTTCAGGTTTTGTACTTTCGACATATATTGTAGAATGAAGCTGAATGTTCCACAAAATAAATACTGCTGGGGGTTTTATTGGAATTGAATGGAATTAAATTGAATTTATAGATCAGTGGAGGGAAAACTGTTGTGTTTATTTTATTGTGTCTTTTTATTCATGGTATCTTTCTGAATTTATTTAAAGAGAGATGTTTATTTTCTCTACAAACACCTTGCACAATTTTTGTTTGATTTGATCCTGGGTACTTTATATTTTTTTGATGCTACTGCAAATTTTATTTATACTACATTGTATTTTTAAACTTTCATTTTCCAATTTTATTGCTGGTGTTTAGAAATGCAATGAATTCCTGGCAGGAAACGACTCAGAGACAACCTGCTTCTGGGTCGGGTTTTTGTACTTAGCAGAGCAGCTCCCTCGCTGCAATCTATTGAAGGTCAGCTCTCAACACAAGGGTTTGCAGATTAAAATAAGGACAAGAAAATATTTACAAAAAATATTTTTAATAAAGATTAAAATATAAAAGTTAAAACAGGCTGGGCGAGGTGGCTCACGCTTGTAATCCCAGCACTTTGGGAGGCTGAAGTGGGTGGATCAGTTGAGGTCAGGAGACCAAGACCAGCCTGGCCAATATGGTGAAACCATGTCTCTACTAAAAGTACAAACATTAGCTGGGTGTGGTGGCAGGTGCCTGCAGTCCCAGTTGCTCAGGTGGCTGAGGCAGGAGAATCACCTGAACCCAGGAGGCGGAGGTTGCAGTGAGCTGAAATAATCATGCTGCTGCACCCCAGCCTGGGTGACAGTGAGACTCGGACCTCGGACTCAAAAAAAAAAAAAAAAAAAAAAAGAAAGAAAGAAAAACAAATAACAAAAATGGTTAAAACAAGAAATTTCAAAAAAGAAATGTAATGGATTCCTATATTCTGTATTCTATAATCATTCTTTATATTTTTGTTAATTCTAATAATTTCTATGTACATTTTGTTTCTATACGTAATAATGACATCATTTTCTTCTTTTTTCATATGTATACCTCTTGTTTCTGGGTATTGTGTAGCCACATTAGCTAGGAACTTCAGTATAGTGAGGAGCAGAGCCATTGATGGGGTCTCCATGATGAGACCCCTAACCAGCTCATGACCTGAAAGAGAATGCTTTCAGTGTTTCATAATTGAGTATGATGTTGAAGCCTCCTGGGCTCAAGAGATTTATTTCTTCTCTTTTTCTCAGGTAGTTTTTAACAAGTTAAAAGATTTCTTTTTAAATTTCTTTTTCAAATACTTTTAGCAGAATCACCCTTTTACTTCTAGTTTGCAAACTTTTATGTTTGTTATCATGAATGGGTATTGAATTATACTAAATAATTCTGCATAACTGAAATGATCACACTATTTTTCTTCTTCTTTTTTTTTTTTTGAAACAGGGTCTTATTCTGTCACCCAGCCTGGAGTGCAGTGGTGCAATCTCAGCTCACTGCAGCCTTGACTTCCTCCTCATGAGCTCAAGCAATCCTCCTACCTCAGACTCCCAAGTAGCTGGGACCACAGGCATGTACAACAATGGCTTGGCTAATTATTCTATTTTTTGTAGAGACTGTGTTTCACCATGTTGCCCAGGAACCCCTGACCTTGTGATCTGCCCGCCTCAGCCTACCAAAGTGCTGGGATTATAGGTGTGAGCAAACATGCCTGGCCTCTGGCCTATTTTTCCCCCCTCCCTCCCTCCTTCCTTCCCTCCCTCCCTCCCTTCCTTCCTTCCTTCACCTCCCTGTCTCCCACCCTCCCTCCCCCACTTTCTCTCTTTTTCTCTTCCTTTCTTGAGTTTTGCTCTTGTTGCCCAGGCTAGAGTGCAGTGGTGCGATCTCAGCTCACTGGAACCTCTGCCTCCTGGGTTCAAGTGATTCTCCTGCCTTAGCCTCCCGAGTAGCTGGGATT
>PVKV010033947.1:0-12385 GCA_004027835.1 Alouatta palliata
TCTCACTCACAGGCGGGTGTTGAACAATGAGAACACATGGACACAGGGAAGGGAGCATCTCACACTGGGGTCTGTCGGGGGGAAAAAGGGGAGGGACAGTGGGGGGTGGGGAGTTGGGGAGAGATAGCATGGGGAGAAATGCCAGATATAGGTGATGGGGAAGAAGGCAGCAAATAACACTGCCATGTGTATACCTATGCAACAATCTTGAATGTTCTTCACATGTACCCCAAAACCTAAAATGCAATTAAAAAAAAAAGCAACGTACAAATAAAGTTCATTTAAGAGATCCCTTCCCTCTGCCTCAGACAAATAATCATATCAAAAATTTTAAAGTAAACAGTAAAGGTAAAAAGCTTGAACAGACTGATTTCCATAGAAGAAATAGAGAAAGCTTTCAAGGAACTACTTCACAAAACGGTTTCTAGGGGAATTTTACCACAAGTTTAAAGACCAGTGTCACCTGGGCATGGTGGCTCACACCTTTAGTCCCAGCACTTTGGGAGGCTGAGGTAGGTGGATCACCAAAGGCCACGAGTTCAAAACCAACCTGACCAATATGGTGAAACCCCATCTCTACTAAAAAAATACAAAAATTAACTGGGTGTGGTGGCATGTCTTGTAGTTCCAGCTGCTCGAGGAGGCTCAGACAGGAGAACTGCTTGAACCTGGGAGGTGGAGGTTGCGGTCAGCCAAGATCAGACTCTGTCTCAAAATAAGTAAATAAATAAAATAGAAATAAAGATCAGTGTTAAGATGTGTGAAGAATGTGAGATTTTACCCCACTTGTGGCTAACAAGTTAACCTGTCACAATTTCATGGATGCTGGTAGAAAACATGAGACTTCTGGCAAAGAGATAAAAGACATACAGCAGTAGCAGTAGCCAGAGTATCAGCATTTTGGGGTGGGTTTCCTGAGCCCTAATCCCAAAGTGCTATGCAAAGAAAGCCAGATAATATCTGGTCTTGCAGTAGACTGCACTACCAGATAAGAACCCTAAGGATAGAACCTGATCATTTTACAGTGGGCAGTAAGCATGCCTGTCCTTTTTTCTGAAGGAAAACATTATTATATTGGACCATAAACACATTTGCTTTTTGCTCCAGAGACAGTATTATTAGTATTTTCTAGGGCTGCAAGGAAATCTTCCCTTTCCTTTAAAGGGAGATATGATCTCTGTCTTCTAATGCTAGAAGATGTCTTGTATTAGACAAAAGTTGTGGTAGTAGGAAACAAAGGGCAGTTAGCGGCTAACGTGCAAGATGTGCAGAAATGAAGAGACTCATGGAGAATTTAGAACTGTCTACCAACAATCAGATAACCCCAAATCCATATATATAGTTTTGGAGCATAGGAAATGAAAGAAAATCTCCACAATCTTTTTATGAAGCAATGATACTTAAGCCTAATAAAGATAGTATATATGTACAGAAAGAAAAATTACAGACTAAAATCATTTATAAATATTGATGTAAAAATTCTAAGTTATATATTAGTTAACATAGTCTAACACTAAAGAAATAATGCACTGTGATGAAATGAGGTTCATCAAGAATGGAAAGATGGTTTGGCATTAGAAAACTGATAAAATAACACACATTAATGAGTCAAAGGATTATATCCAAAATGTTGAAAGGCCTTTGTTAAAATCCAAAAAGGCTTTGTTAAAATCCTAACAAAAATTCTTGAAGAAAAAGGGAACAGACGATATGCCCACAACATAAACATATATACTTTAATCCTAATGCCAGCATATTACTTAATACGGAATCCTGAGACGCATTCCCACTGAGGTCAGAATGGATGCAAGGATGCCACTATCTCCACAATTATTTAGCATTATTCTGGAGATATTAGCCAATGCAATTAGATAAGGGAAAACAAAGAAACAAGAAGTGAAGACAAAACAAACAAAAATATCTTTATTTTTAGATGACATGATAGTACATATGAAAATCCCAGAGAATTATAAAACTAATTCAATAATTCACCAAGGTAGTAGGATATAAAATTTACATGCAAAACCAGTAATATTCATATACATGAATGAAAACCAGGTAGAAGATAAAATGGAATAAAAAACATTTATAATAGCAACTAAAAAGGTAAGTTATTTAGAAATAAGCATTTTTAAACCATTCAAAACTGATACAAATTATTTTTTAAAAATTCTTAAATAAAGGCTTAAAAGAAGATTTGAACAAATTAAAAGACATCCTTGTTCTTAGGATGTCCCAGCGTCATCCGGATATGTGTTCTCTCCTAACTTATGAATTTAATGTGATCCCAACAGAAATGTCAACAAGGTTTTTTATGAAGCCAGACAACTTGATACTAAAGTTCATTAGAAAATAAACATGTGACCAGGCACGGTGGCTCATTCCAGTAATCCCAGCACTTTGGGAGGCCGAGGCGGGCAGATCACCTGAAGTCAGGAGCTTGAGACCAGCCTGGCCAACATGGTGAAATTCTCTCTCTACTAAAAATACAAAAAATTAGCTGGGTGTGGTGGCAGGCGCCTGTAATCCCAGCTACTCGGGAGGCTGAGGCAGGAAAATTGCTTGAACCCAGAAGGTGGAGGTTGCAGAGCCAAGATTGCACCATTGTACTCCAGCCTGGGCAAAAAGAGTAAAACTCCATCTCAAAAAAAGGAAGAAAAGAAAAAGAAACATGCAAGAATAGCCAGGAAAACAATGAAAATACAGAACTATGATGGAAGGCTAAGCATCTTACAAAGCTGTATTTAGAACAGAGTGTAGCAGTAGCATATGAATAAACAGACCAATATATAAGTAGAATAGACACTCCAGAAACAGACCCAAGTACATATGAAACTTTAGTATATGATAAAGATGACATCTCAAATTATTGGGGCAAAGATGGTCTTTACATTTTTTTTTCAGCTTTCCTCTAATTGTTTATAAAATAAAAATAAAAATATGCATTTTTTGAGATAAGGTAATACGGTTTAGATTTGCGTCCCCGCCCAAATCTCATGTCGAATGGTAATCCCCAATGTGGAGGTGGGGCCTGGTGGAAGGTGACCAGATAATGGGGGCAGATTTCCCTGTTGGTGCTGTTCTTGTGATAATGAGTAAGTTCTTGTGAGATCTGGTCATTTAAAAGTGTGTGACACCTCTCCACACCCCTCTTGGTCATGCTCCTGCCATGTAAGACATCTGTTCCCATTTTGCCTTCTACCATGAGTAAAAGCTTCCTTAGGCTGCCCCAGAAGCAAATGCTGCCATGCTTCCTGTTCAGCCTGCAGAACTGTGAGCCAATTAAACCTCTTTTCTTTATAAATTATCCAGTCTCAGGTATTTCTTTACAGCAGTGTGACAACAGACTAAGCAAAATCTTGCTCTGTTATCCAGGACAGAGTGCAGTGGCATGATCAGAGTTCACTGCAGCCCCAACCTCCCAGGCTCAAGCAATCCTCCTACCTCAGCTTCCCAAGTAGCTGGAATTATAGGTGTGCACCACCATGTTTGATTAATTTTTGTATTTTTTTGTAGAGACAGGTTCTCACTACATTGCCCAGGCTGGTCTTAAACTCCTGGACTCAAGCGATCCCCCTGCCTTGGCCTTCCAAAATGCTGGGATTACAGGTGTGAGCCACCACATCTAGCCTTAAATAAAATTTTTGGGGGCAACTAACTGGGTACTCAATGGAAAAGGATTAAGATCAAATCTGTCATAATATACACAATAAAAAAATTCGATGGACTAGAGATCTAAATGTAAAATATGAAACTATAAATATATTAGATGAGAACATGAGTGAATTCCTCTATAATTTGAAGGGAAAGTCTTTTTAATTATGACTCAAAGTCAAATAAAAGACTGACAAATATGACTACATAAAAAATAACATTTTTGCATGACAAAAGACATCATAGGAAAAGTCAAAAGACAAATGACAAACTGAGACAAAATATTCATAACATGTTTCACAGATAAGAGCTAATAACCTTAATATACAAAAAATAATAATAACAAAGGAAACAAAAGACCAGAAATCCTACAGAAAATGGAGAAAATGCAGCCAGGCATGGTGGCTTACACCTATAATCCCAGCCCTTTAGGAGGCCAAGGTGGGTGAACTTCTTCAGCTCAGGCGTTCAAGACCAGCCTGGTCAACCAATCCTTTTGCCTTTCTTCTAATGGTGAAACCCTGTCTCTACAAAAAATACAAAAATTAGCCAGGCATGGTGGCTTAAGCCTGCAATGTAGTCTCGGCTACTCAGGAGGCTACGGCAGGAGGATCACCTGAGCCCAGGGAGGTTGAGTCTGCAATGAGCTATGATAATGCAACTGCACTACAGCCTAGGTGACAGAGTGAGATCTTTCTCAAAAAAAGATAGGAAGGGGAAAAATACTAAAATTGAAAGCAAACTGAAATGAATCTATCTGTATTTCAAGACATTTGTCTAATTGCACTGAAAAAAAGGAGAAATAACCTACTTAGTCAACATTCTACTATTCTGTGTGCAGATGTTAAAAGATCAATTTTAAACTAGCAAAGTTATTTCCATACTATACATACATAAAACAACAATAATAACAACAGACACATATACTATTCTTAACTCTTTGTTATTTCATTTGTACTTCACAATAATTCTATGAAGTAAGTACTATTATTATCCCCACTGAAGAGCTAAGAAAACTGAGACAGTGAGAATTTATGTGACTCACCTGAGGTCACATATGTAATAAGTGGTGGAATCAGGATTTAAACCCAGGGATTTCGATTCTAAAGGTCATTCTCTTCACCACCACTATGACTGCCTCCAAACCTTCTAACTCCTTCGCCTGACATTTTAAATTAGTCTTGTGCACAGCTGCAGCCACTGCCTGGCCAAGGAGGGACAGGGAGATCTCAGTCTCAGCACTGTGCTGCAGGGCAGTAGGTACTGTTGTAAATATGCTATCCTGTGCGTAATTAAACATGCTATCCTGTGCGTAATTAGCACAGTACCTACTGCCCTGCAGCAGATGCTGTGAGACTGAGACATAAGCAGACTCCTCTTCTCACAGCTTCTTGCCCACACCGGTTGTCTGGGAGGTGCCCCACCCTCTCTGGTCCCAGCCCCTAGGTGCCATTTTGAGAGTTTAACACTGGGCTGTGCCCTGCCCTCAGCCTGAGTTAGGGATGATGCAGTTGAAACTGCTACTTGGCCAAGAAGGGACAGGCAAACCACGCTATCCTACACATATTGAGGACAATACCCACTGCTCTGTAGCAGGCTGCTGTGAGAATGACATGTAACCAGACCACACTTCTCACAGCTTCTTGTCTACACTGCATACCTGGTAGGGACTCCTCCCTCTCTGCTCCCAGGCCCATGGCACCATTTTGATAGTTTAATGCTAGGCTGTGCCCCAGCTTGGGTTGAGTTCAAGTTGATGTGGCTGCAGCCACCACTTGGTCAAGGAGGGACAGGAAGTCAGGCTCTCCTATGCATACTTAGGACAATACCCAATGTTCTCCAATGGGCTGCTGTGAGACCAAGATCCAAGTGGACCACACTCCCCACAGCTTCTTGCCCATGCTGCTCACCTGAGGGGTCCCCAGTCTCTCTGGTCACAAACCCACAGCTGGCGTCATTTTGAAAGTTTAAAGCTGGGCTGTGCACCACCCTCAGGCTGAGTTTGAGGTGAGGTAGCTGCAGCTGCCACCCAACTGGGGGAAGGACAGGATAACAAGCTCTCCTAAACACAGAGCATAATACCCACCACCCTGCTACAGACAGATGTGGGACTGGGGACTAGCCTACCCAACCCATCGCAGCTTCTACCAACACCGACATGGACTGCTTATGTTCCTGTGGGTTGCTCCAACATCACTACTGCCCGTCACCCACACCACACCAGCTGCTAGGGGCCTGAGAACCCACCCACACACTGGGCGCACTGGTCTCAATATTTGTTTCTAGCAAGCCACCTGGAAGCCCAAGAATAGCCCTCTAGTACCCACAAACACTGGAGCCAGTGTAAGCTGGACCTAAAAACAGGCACACTCAGTGCGCTGCTGCCACTACTGGGGCCCAAAGATTGACTAAGCATGTGTCCAGGTCCCCAGCTAAACTTCACCACAACCCCTGTACCCTAAGTCACTGAGGAATCACAGAGACCACTGACCCTGTGTACTGCTCAAGAGGTCATACAAAGATCCCACTACTACAGGCACTCAAAATCAAAGCCAACGTATCTTAATCAGTAACAAGTATATTTCTTTAGGAAAACTCACTCCTACAAAAGCAATGTGAAAAAACTGGAACAAGCAACTGCTATACTGGATGCACAAAACTGTCTGCTTCAATATACGGGTAAAGTTTGTCTCTTAAAAGTCTGGATGCATACCAAGTAGAGTAAATGGAGTTAGTTATACTATTTGACTGAGTATAAAGAAAGAATGAAGCAATAAAATGTTTCTACTTTTATTCTTTTAACTGAAATTTATTGTTTTTCTTTTTTTTTCTTTTTTAAAAGTCATCTCTGACATACTCTCACCAGTTCTATTCAACCCTGTTCTGGAAGTAAACACTACAAAACACTGCTCAGAGAAATTAAAGAAGATCTAAATAAAGGGAGAGATATACCATATTCATGAAATAGAAAAATAATGTTAAGATGTCAGTTCTCCGCAAATTGATTTATAGATACAACACAATCCTAGTCATAATCCTATAAGACTTTGTTTAGTAGAAATTGATAAGCTGGTCCTAAGTTTCAAAGGAAATGCAAAGGAACCAGAATATTAAAAAAGAAAAAGTTGGAAGGCCACACTACTTGACATTTAAGAGGTACCATAATGCTACATTAATCAATATTAGTGTGGTACTGGTACTGGATTGACAAACAGTTCAGTAACATGATATGAAGCCCAAAAATATACCTAAAATTACATGGCTATTTGCCTTGCAGATAAAGGTGCCAAAGCACTCCAATGGGGAAAAGGAAGTCTTTCCAACAGATTATGGTGAAATAAAGTAGATATTGGTATGGAAAAAATACTAAACTTACCACACAAACAGTAATTCAAGTTGGATCGTTGTCTAAAATGTAAAAGCTAAAACCATAAAGCATTTAGACTAAAACATGAGGAAATATCTTTAAAACTTGGAAGTAGATAAAGGATTCTTAGGGGACAGTAATAACTATGAAAGAAAAAATGATAAATTAGACTTCATAAAAATTAAAACTTCTGCTTCTCAAATGACACTGTTAAGAAAATAAATAGGCAGCCTAGAGCCTGGGAGAAAACATGATCATGTTTAAACTTTTACCTTGAACTCATCTGAGATTTCAGACACAAAAGAAGATATCTGCTTCATGAGCCTGTCCACACTGCTCTCACTTCCTGTTTTGAGGAGTGTAGTAATGGCTAGGGTAGCAATGCTTCTGTTTGAGTCTGTGATTAAGTTTTCTAAGTCCAGATTGCAGGCAGTAACAGCGGAGGGGTGCTTCATTGCCACCTTTAGAAGGGCAAGAAAAAAAAAATTAAGCAAATTGCTTTTGATAAAGGCTAGAACTTAAATTTTAATTGAGGTAAGTGGCAATCCAAAGAGGACAGGATAGGTGAAAAGTAATTGTTTCAAAAAGAATGATTCTACTTAACAAGGTATGTCTTTTCATAAATGATTAATTACCAGAGTATAGCATTGTACCTTCTTTTGTTAGGTTCCTATAAACTTTCTAACGTTACCATTTTTAAAAAAATTATAATTGGCCTGATCAGGCACAGTGGCTCACGCCTATAATCCCAGCACTTCGGGAGGCTGAGGTGGATGGATCACTTGAGGCTAGGAGTTCTAGGCCCTGGCCAACACGGTGAAGCCCTGTCTCTACTAAAAATACAAAAATTAGCTGGGCATGGTGGCACATGCCTAATCCCAGCTACTCAGGAGAGTGAGGCAGGAGAATTGCTTGAACCTGGGAGGTGGAGACTGCAGTAAGCCAAGACTGCGATACTGCACTCCAGCCTGGGTGACAGAGAGAGAGAGACTGTCTCAAAAAAAAAAAAAAAAATTATACTTGGCCTGTATTTCCTTACAGTGCATGTGTTCATATATGTCTACTCTACTAGATGTTAGGAGCACAAAGAACAGGACCTAGCACACTAGACAGTGCTGGACAAAGAATTAATATCTTATCACTTAGAAAAGACTTCTGCATTTAAATACACAAACTCCAGCCAAATTGCATTATCTATGGTTACTACGTGGTCTGCCATTCTCCTGCTTCCTTGTTTTTGTTGATGTTGTTCTACCTCTTTGTCTATCCCAATATTGGTATAGAATCCCTTACCCATAATTTGGAAAATCTGAAAACACTCTGGAAAGCAAAGCATTGGGATGAAAATTCATTTAACAGTAAAACACGACACAAACTAATGTGACTCTTTAATTTATACCATCTGACAAAAATAGTCATGTGTTTTGTGCAAAAATGTTAATGTGTTTTAATGGTGGGATGCTGCCCCAAGCCCACTGGGGTTCGTAAATAAGAGACAGCACGATATAACCTTGCTAAAATTTATTTAAAAGCAAATTCTGAGACACATCTGGCCCCAAGATTACAGATGAGGGATTGTGGACCTGTATCAACTCAACACTTTAGGCCAGGCATGTGGCTCAGGCCTGTAATCTCAGCACTTTGGGAAGCCAAGGTGGGCAGATCACCTGAGGTCAGGAGTTCGAGATCAGCCTGGCCAACATGGTGAAATTCTGTCTCTACTAGAAATACAAAAATTAGCTGGGCACGGTGGCAGGAGCCTATGATCCCTGCTACTCGGGAAGCTCAGGGATGAGAACTGCTTGAACCTGGGAGGCAGAGGGTGCTGAGATTGCGCCACTGCACTCCAGCCTGGGAGATACAGTGAGAATCTGTCTCCAAAAATAAAAAATAAAAACACACAATTTAAACTGTTGTTCTATAAAGCTTTCTTCCATGGCTGCTCTAAACTTCTCTTTTCTTTAACTGTTTACGCACCTAATTTATAATTATGTACTGCCTATGACAAGTCTTCTACTACATTTAACTTTCATTTAAATTTTTTATGCTTATTTAATTTTTTCTGTGTTTCTGTATTATATCCTCCAAATCTACACTGTCTAATAAGGTAGCCAACAGCAACATGTGAACTACGAAGTATTTGAAAGGTGGCTACTCCAAACTCAGTATGCTATAAATATAAATATACTGTATGTCAAAAACTTAAGATATGTCAAAATATCTATTACATGTTGAGATGACATATGTATTATGATAAGATATACTATTAAAATTAATTTTGCCTTACAAATTTTAATGTGGTTATTATAAAATTTAAAATTATACATGAGTTTCACATTGGGTTTCTATTGGACAGTGCTGCTGTAGACAAGCACCGTGCAAGAGAACTTTCTTCAGTGATAGACATGTTCAATATCTGCACTGCCCATAGCTACTAGCCACATGTGGCTGTGAGTACAAGAAGTATGACTCGTATGACTGAGGAACTGAAATTTTTATTTTAATTAATTTAAATTGAAATGGCCACCAATATGGCTCTTGAATATAAAATGCTTAGAAGTCAGAAATGAGTTACAATCTTCAGCTAAATAATAATAAAAATGGGCATATCCAAGGCCACAAATACAAGTGAAATGTTGTAGAAGTGAAGCCCATAAATCACATATATTAACCTTGGAGAGAAAACCAAATGCTTCACATTTAATGGTTCTGAATTAAACACTGATAGAAGTCAATATGTTAGCAAAGGAACACCTACCTTGTTCAAGGTCCTCACAGCTGCATATCTCAAGGCTGGCTTAGGAGAACTACAGAAAAGTTGAAGAACTAAAAAATAGTAATAATATATATATCATATTATGTATATATACCATGAATACTCCTGGCTTAGGAGAACTACAGAAAAGTTGAAGAACTAAAATATAGATATATAGATATAGTGAATATTACTTATATATACTGTGAATATTCCTCATTTCATCATATACCACATAGCTGAAAATACAGTACATAATTAAGTACATTCAAAACTTGCATAAAAACATTTTATCAGAGCATCAAAAATTTACATGAAAAATGTAACATCAAAATAGAAAAAGCACTTTTGGTCAGTTATAAAAACTTTAATAAGAAACAAAGTTTGCTCTTTTTCAAAAAAATTAGCATGCCCATTAATACCTGAACTTAAATGGTAGAAATATTGACAGTTCTGAAAACAAATGGGCTTTTTAAACACCAAGGAAAACTATAAAATGCTTTCAAAAGTTTCATATGGGGAAATAGAAACTTTAAAAAAAAGTAATAAATAACTATTATTAGTAAAATAAATGACATGCATATAAATAAAATTCTTTCAAAAGTTTTATATAGAGAAATACAAACATTTAAAATAGAAGTAATAAAATAAGGAACAAATAAAATAAACTGTCTACATATAAGCTGTCAGAATGCAAAGGCTATATACACCCAGAGCTAACTTCAAAAAACAACCTATTCTGCAGACCTATGAAACTTAAAGCAAAAACTTAAGAACATAAACAAAAGCCAACCATCAAATATAAAACAAACCTGAAACAGCAGGTGCCAACTCTCTTGCAGTGCAGTTAGGAAGATGGATGATAGCTGAAGCAGCTTCATAAATAACCATTTCATGTTTATTTCGCAAGCAGCTCTCAATGAAATCAAACAGGGGACTTTCGTGGCTGTCAGTAAGTATTTATAGGCCATTATTTAGATATCAAATACAGAGGCAATATGCATAAGGATTAAAAGCACAGGCAGATTGAGAAGTACTTCCGGAATGGTGGATGAGGGATTTCTGAAAATTCATTTCTCCACAAAGCAGTTAGAATACTGGAAAATTGTCAAAATCAACTTTTTCAGAACTCTAAAAAGTTAATCAAAGATTTGCAAAAATCCTGAACATCTATTTAAGAAAAATAGCTAAATCTTGGTAAGAATGGTGAGCTTTCTGGTGTTTTAACCTGCCTCATTCTCAATTTCCAAGTACCTCTTCCCGGTTCCATAGTAGCCTTGGAAACCAGCAGCCTCAGAACCATAGTAACTGTGAATGCCAGCAGCCTAGCTGCAAAAGCAGCTCTGTGCCAAAACCTCATCCCCAGAGAACTGTCACTATGTGACCTGTCTGGTGCTCCCTAGAAAAGCCCCATTCACAGGCTAATCTTTATTCCACCTGACTCAGAGCTCATTCAGTGTGAAAAGCCCTATGCCCAGAGAGTTTGTCCAAACAAACCAGTAGTATTTGGTTAATCTTGCAGCTGCCAGAAGCAGCAATGTTAGCAGGGGCAAACAAGAGCCTGGCCAAAAAACTTGAAAGGAAAATTTGGGAAATTAGATGTCCTTAGGGGACTTTGAAAATTTCTAAAATATTTCTGGGAATATAAAAGGTCATGTGGACGGCTAAGCAAATACCCACTAAAGACCTGATAGAGCTCTACTCTCTAACCTGTGCTTGACTCTGAGGCTCTGCACAAAGCAGGAGGTGAAGGCTAAGGCAGAGCTGTGAACTACCAGGACACAGAAGGCATGCCCCAACATACACAGCATCCCTTGGAAAATGACACGAGATACACGAGTTTAAAGCATTTAAGAAAATCTGTCGTATCATTACTTGTGACTCAGCTAATCAAACAAAGACTTCTGTAATCTTTATTTTGTATCTTGTGTCTATACAGAAATAGTCCAGGAAGGTCACTAACAACAACAAAAATAACAAACCTATGGGATAGAGGAAGGGAAAATATTATTACCAGTGTTATCACATTATAATATTTAAAATACAATGTTTTGACAAAATAATTATGAGACATACAAAGAAATAGTGAGATATGTCCCAACCTAAGAATAACTGGTTTTCCTAAGGAAGGAGAGAAATCTAAAAGTTTGGAAAACTTATTTGAAGGAATAATCAAGGAAAACTTCCCTGGCCTTGCTAGACATCCAAATACAAGAAGCTCAAAGAACACCCAGAAATTCATCACAAAAAGATCATCACCTAGGTATACAGTCATCAGGTTATCTAAAGTCAAGATGAAGGAAAGCATCTTAAGAGCTATGAGGCACAAACATCAGGTAAGCTATAAAGGAAAACCTACCAGATTAACAGCAGATTTCTCAGCAGAAACCCTATAAGCTAGAAAGGATTGGGGTCTTATCAATAGCTTTCTTAAACAAAATAACTGGCCAGGCGCGGTGGCTCACGCCTGTAATCCTAGCACTTTGGGAGGCCGAGGCGGGTGGATCACAAGGTCAAGAGATCGAGACCATCCTGGTCAACACGGTGAAACCCCGTCGCTACTAAAAATACAAAAATTAGCTGGGCATGGTGGCACGTGCCTGTAGTCC
>PVKV010033948.1:0-18176 GCA_004027835.1 Alouatta palliata
TGCCTCAGCCTCCCGAGTAGCTGGGACTACAGGCACGTGCCACCATGCCCAGCTAATTTTTGTATTTTTAGTAGAGACGGGGTTTCACCATGTTGACCAGGATGGTCTCGATCTCTTGACCTCGTGATCCACCCGCCTCGGCTTCCCAAAGTGCTGGGATTACAGGCGTAAGCCACCGTGCCCGGCCCATTCTTTCTTTCTTTCCTTCTTTCTCTCTCCTTCCTTCCTTCCTTCTTTCCTTCCTTTCTTTCTTCTTTCTTTTTTTGTATAAAGACAGGGTCTTGTCCTGTTACCCAGGCTGGAGTGCACTGGCACCATCATCATTCACTGCAGCCTTGAATTCCTGGGCTCAGGTGATCCTCCTGCCTCAGCCTCCCAAGTAGCTGGGAGTACAGGTGCACATCACCACGCCTGGCTAATTAAAAAATTTTTTTTGTATAGATGGGGTCTTCCTATGTTGTCCAGCTAGTCTTGAATTCCTGGGCTCAAGCAATCCTCCCACCTCGGCCTCCCAAAGCTCTGGGATTACAGGCATGAGTCACCACCCCCGGTCCCTTTCAATGCTGATCCCCTCAGACCTTTCTCCAGGCTTTCCCAATAGCTTATCTCCTCATTTAGGCCCCCACCATTTCTATCTCCCTGCCCAGCATGCTGCACTCCAGGCTCCTCAGCCCCTGGCCCTAGTTCCAAGCCTTGGCCCACTGCAGCCCCACCTGGCCAGCAGCTCTTTGGTCTGATCGGTGAGGATGGCACTATCTGCTTTCACCATGCAAGCCAGCACAGAGATGACACCCGCCTTCAGAAGCCGCTTCACCCGCATGTCTATAAAGTCCTTCTTGTCCTGGGGAGATAAAAAGATGGCATTGTGGGAGGGTCCTGGGTGCCAGCCAATCCTTGTTGGAACCAAAGATGGAGCATTTCTGAATTCTTGGGGTCTGTTGAACAATGGTCTCCAAAGATGATCATGACCTAATCTCTGGAACCTGTGAATGTGTGACCTTACAAGGCAAAAGGGATTTTGCAGACAGAATTTTGAGATGTGGAGGTAAGCCCAGATTTCTTATAAATAATCACAGGGATCTTTATAAGAGGAAGGCAGGAAGATGAGAGTTAGCATGGGGAGATGTGATGATAGAATGGAAGTGAGGTTGGAGTAGTTCAGGGTCTCCAGTCAAAGCACATAGGTGGCCTGCAGAAGCTGAAAAAGCAACACAGTGATTCTCCCCTAGAGCCTCCCGAAGAAACCAGCCCTGCTAACACCTTGACTTTAGCCAAGTGAGACTCATTTTAGGACTCTTGACCTCCAGAACTGTAAGATTTTTAAAACTGGGCCAGGCACGGTGGCTCATGTCTGTAATCCCAGCACTTTGGGAGGCTGAGGCGGGTGGATCGCTTGAGCCTAGGAGTTCGAGATCAGCCTGGGCAACATGGTGAAACGCCATCTCTACTAAAAATACAAAAATTAGCTGGGCATGGTGGTACACATCTGTAATGCCAGCTACTCGAGAGGCTGAAGCAGGAGATTCACTGGAGCCCAGGAGGCAGAGGTTGCAGTGAGCCAAGATGGCACCACTGCACTCCGCCTGGGCAACAGAGCGAGACTCAGTCTCAAAAAAAAATTTAATTGTATTGTTTTAGGCCACAGTGTTTGTGGCAATGCATTCTAGAAATAAGAAACTAGGATACTTCTCCAGATACCCTTTTTCCCAGACAACTGTCAAGGGGTATATAGCACGCCCTGCTGTCGTGTGTGACTGTCTCTCCTCTTCCTTGCCTTCCTTAAACTCAAGACAGAGCCTGAGGAGCTGATACCACAGAAAACCAGTCCCAAAGATGCTCTCATTCACAGAGGAATGAAATAAAAGAAAGATAATCCAAAAAACTAAATGATGCATATATTGTTTTTCTTGGAAAAGGTTGGGATGGGACTGGAGGTAGGGAGAGGGTACAGGCAGGAGTGAAAGGACACAGTGGATAGCTACCATGACTATGGATTGGGTTTGCTGGAAACCCAAAGTCAACCCAGGGTTGAAGAGTCCCTACAGACAATCCTCAGAGTGGGGAGTGGTGGGGAAGGGGCTGACAAGCCTGAAAGCCACATTGGAACTTCACAGCCACAGCACACGCTCCGTATCCTTGCCTGGAGGAGACACCATGCAACTTTCAAAAATGATTCAGAGGCTGGGCACGGGGGCTCATGCCTGTAATTTCAGCACTTTCGGAAGCCGACGTGGGTGGGTCACTTGAGGTCAGGAGTTCAAGACCACCCTGGCCAACATGGTGAAACCCTGTCTCTACTAAAGATACACAAATTTGTTGGGCGTGGTGGTGCAAGCCTGTAATTCCAGCTATTCAGGAGGTTGAGGCAGGAGAATCACTTGATCCCAGGAGGCAGAGGTTGCAGTGAGCCTAGATCTCAGCACTGTACTCCAGCCTGGGTGACAGAGCAAGACTCTGTCTCAAAAAATTAATTAATTAATTAAAAATTATTCAGAGAGCCGGGGGTGGTGGCTCACGCCTGTAATCCCAGCACTTTGGGAGGCCGAGGCGGGCAGATCACGAGGTCAAGAGATCAAGACCATCCTGGCCAACATGGTGAAACCCTGTCTCTACTAAAGATACACAAATTAGTTGGGCATGGTGGCACGTGCCTGTAGTCCCAGCTACTCGGGAGGCTGAGGCAGGAGAATTGCTTGAAGCTGAGAGGCTGAGGTTGCAGTGAGCAGAGATCGCGCCATTGCACTCCAGCCTGGCGCCTGGCAACAGAACAAGACTCTGTCTCAAAAAAACCAAAAAATATTCAGAGAATGAGATGGCAATGTGGAAAACACATGTTTTTCCAAAACCGGGCACAAAATGATAACTATATTCTGACTATAACTGTGAAAGAAAAAAGATACATGGAGAAAAAGCCTCCGGTAGGTAATATAACACCAAAATGCCAACAGCAGTCATGTGGAGATGATGTAATCATGAGTGGTTATTTTCTTCTCTCCACATTTTAACTCATTTTATGGCATGATTATTACTTTGATTATTTAAAAAATCTAAATAATTTGATTGGCTGGGAATATCTTGCATATATTCATATGCAAATCACACACAAATCGTATCTTCCTGTGCAGGGAATTGTTGGAGAGGGGTCCAGGGGCTCTGTGACATCTGGACTAATGCTGACCAGGCCTCTCCTCTCATGATTCCTACTTAGCACCCATGTCACAAAATCCAGAAATCTGAGAAAATCAAATTGTTATGTGTTGGAGACATGAAATAAAACTGTCTTTTATCCATGAAATTAACAACATAAATTGCAAAATGTTCATCATGGCTCCATTTGTTTTCTCAGACTACAAATTGTTGGGTTATTCAAGATAGAAAATAAAAACAAAGAAAAAACATGAGCACCATCTGGTGGGAAAGTTTACCATGAACATCTTCAGTTCATGTGTATGTATCCTACCCCCAATCACCCCAGCACACACCGCACCGCTCCTGACACCACTCATTTTGCGTTCGGCCTCCTTTGGAGGCCTAGTAGCACAGACCCCTCCTGGTCGCACCCAACCCCACCTTGGGGTGCTCCTCAGGCACGTGTTGCTTGGAGAACTTGGCGAGCTGGACAAGCTCTGGGATGACCTCCTTGACCTCATAGCTGTTGGTGCAGTTCACAAGGGTGGTGGCCACTGAGTACAGGATGGTCTTGTCACTGGTCTGGAAGGCACAGGGTGGGGGAGGGGGAAAGCAAAAAGGAAACCTTAGGACAAACCTCTGCTTCCAGGATGCTCCCTCATGTGGCCGGTGGGTTGGTGTGGGAGGAGTGCAGCGGGTGGAGCCCATTCTGGAGAAAAACAGCAGCGCAGGAGAGGAACGGCTCTGCCCATAAAGGCGGGCAACAATGTCTCCTGCGCCCTCCTCGGCAGCTCCAACAGTATGAACAGGAGCTGTCTCACAAAGAGCCTCGCTTTGTGCCTCTTCCAAAAGCCCATTCTGACACTTTCCCATCCAACTGGAGTTGGGACGGGAGCTGGACATTCTCTAATCCTGGTGAAAATCTCTCCCAGACTTCCTTTACTGGTAGGAAAGAGCCAGGGAGTTGGCCCAGCAGATGAGGAAAGCCGTCTGGGAGGGTCTGGGAGCGGAGGCAGGTTCCCAGAAAGGCCAGGCACTGCCTCTTTTATTTATTTATTTTCTTGAGGCAGGGTCTCTCTCTCTCACCCAGGCTGGAGTGCAGAGGTGCAATCCTAGCTCACTGCAGCCTTGACCTCCTAAGGCTCAAGCAATCCTCCCATCTCAGCCTCCCAAGTAGCTGGGACTAAAGGTATGAGCCACCATGCCCAGCTAATTTTTGTATAAAAAAATACAAAAATCTCTACAAAAAAGTGGAGATGGAGTTTCAACACGTTGCCCAGGGTGGTCCCGAACTCCTGAGCTCAACCCATCTGCCCACCTCAGCCTTCCAAATTCTGGGATTACAGGTATGTGCTATGATGCCCCACTAATATTTTTTTCTTAACTCCTTCCTGTTCCTTCAAGACCTCACCTCCTGAGGGCCCCAGGAAAACAAACTGCCCTCCTGTGCATCTCCCACTCTTGGGAAGGCATTAGGAGTCGGGAGTCCATTTTACAGTCAGGTAAAATGAGAGCCAGAAAGGGAGAAATGACCATCAGGTTTACACAGGGGTGAGGGTAGAGCCGGGAGGAAGACTGGGATCCAATCCCTGCGGGTCCGGACCCAGCAGACCTTTCCTGAGGTTTGTGGTCAGGCCAGACACCCCCACACTTGCCTTGGCCAGCTCAAACATGGCCTGCAGGGCAGGGACGTCCTGGACAAAGTCGTCCTTCACGTCTGCGTCCAGCGTGAGGTAGGCCAGGCCCTCCACTGCCCAGCGCCGAGTCTGGGTGTCTATGGCTGTATTGCACAGCCACCTGCAAGTGAGGAGGGAGCACTCATGGGAAGGGGCCCAGGGCTCAGGTCAAGAGGGTGAAGCGATTTCAGGGTGGTGAACAGGGGGTGAGGTCCCTTTCACACTGCACTGGAGCCCACCCCGGAGACTCCTGTCCAGAGGTGCGTGAGGAGGTGGAGGGCCTGGGAAACACAACCCCCTTACTTGCGACACTGTTTGGCCAGCTTTTCTGTTGAACCTTCTGCAAACTGCCTGAGACCATAGTCTGTGCCCCCTGCGGATCCGAGCTTACAGAGTCCCTGTGGAGGAGAGGAGACGGCAGAGACATGCAGGATCAGAGACACCAAAGCTTGGGGACGAAGTCTTGCTCAAACAGGTTTCTATGGGCAGAACACTCCACCCCTCTCTTTTTTTTATTATGCTTTAAGTTCTGGGGTACATGTGCAGATCGTGCAGGTTTGTTACATAGGTATACACGTGCCACGGTGGTGGTTTGCTGCTTCCATCACCCCGTCATCTACGTTCAGTATTCCTCCTAATGCTATCCCTCCCCAATCCCCCCACCCCCTGCTATTCCTCCCCTAGTCCCCCAACTCCCAGGCCCCGGTGTGTGATGTTCCCCTCCTTGTGTCCGTGTTTTCTCATTGTTCAACACCCACTTATGAGTGAGAACACGCTGCTTCACCCCTCTTACTTTGCTTGGATCTACCTCTGTGCAGACTTTAAACTCAGCTCAGGTGTCACCTTTGCTGAGATACCTTCCCTGATGCTCTGGGTTAGGTAGAGAGCCATACAGTTGCAAGTTCTTGTCCTGCCCCCTTCCCCACCATTTGGACCCCACAGATGTATTGTGCCCGCCATTTTGGAAAACACCAAGACCAAGTTAACCATATCTGAGGCTTCAGTGGGGAATCTTGTTATGGCACAGAAACTGGCAGAGAAATCCTATCTTGTAGATAACACATTCAGACGAGCAAAGTTTTACCCAGAGAAAACTGGACTCTTCTTAGGGGGGTTTTCACAAGATAAAACTCACTTTTGGCAGAAGCTAAAATTTGTTTTTAAAAAATTGATGCTGGGTGCAGTGGCTCACACCTGAAATCCCAGAACTTTGGGAGGTCAAGGTGGGTGGATCACTTAGAACACGAGTTCAAGACCAGCCTGGCCAACATGGTAAAACCTCATCTCTACTAAAAATACAAAAATTAGCTGGGTGTGGTGGCAGGTGCCTGTAATCCCAGGTACTCGGGAGGCTGAGGCAGGAGAATCGCTTGAACCCAGTAGGCAGAGGTTGCAGTGAGCTGAGATCATGCCACTGGACTCCAGCCTGGGTGACACAGAGAGACTCTGTCTCAAAAAACAACAATAATAATAATTTCAGGCCAGGCGCAGTGGCTCATGCCTGTAATCCCAGCACTTTGGGAGGCCCGGAGGTGGTGGGTGGATCACTTGAGGTCAGGAGTTCAAGACCAGCCTGGCCAACATGGCGAAACCCTGTCTACTAAAAATAAAAAATTAGCTGGGTGTGGTGGCGCACGTCTATAATTCCAGCTACTCTGGAGGCTGAGGCACAAGGATCAGTTGACCCTGGGAGGCGGAGGTTGCAGTGAGCTGAGATTGTGCCACTGCACTCCAGCCTGGGTGACAGAGTGAGACTCTGTCTCAAAAAAAAAAAATTAAAGTGGAAAAAATATAAAATGGGTTTAACTGCATCTTAAAGAAATGGATTAAGGAAACTGACTTTTCAGAATTTGCCCTGAACATGCATTCTAGGCCCAAGCTCATCAGTGTTTGTGTTGTTCATAAGCATGGAGACAAACGTCCTCAGGGTTAGGTGGCAGAGTTCGCCGTTCTGAACCTACATCCTCACTAGCCTCCTGGATATCGCCCTGTTTTGCAGGGGTCTGTGGTTGGGTCTGATGGCCCCTTGAGCCTGGTCTCCCCAAGGACAGCGGCCTCAGCTCATTCATTTTGGGGTCCCTGCTGCCTGGTACGGCACCTGGTACCGAGCAGGAGGGTGGTACCGAGCAGGAGGGTGGTACACAGCCCACTCACCACTAGCGTTCGGATCTTGATCTTCTCATTCTTGGTGGTCTTGTAGATCTGTTTGAGCAGTGACACTCCATTGGTGATGATGAAGGTGGCACGGCTGAGCTTGGTGGAGGCGTGGATGAGGGCCTCCACGGCCACCAGCTGGTCCGTCTCACGCTCTGAGCCACACAGTGCCACCATCATCTCCATCACGCCTTTCAGTCCCAGCAGCTGGTTGCCCAGGTCAAAGGGGCCCTGCAGGATCCCTGACACCGTCTGGATGGCATTCAAGTTCTTGTCCATGTCCTGGGGGTCAAACTTGCCCCTAAAACAAAGGACAAAGGTGGTCAAGAGTACTGGCCCAAGAGAGTGGAGAAAGTGTGAGATTTGGAGGCAGACGGATTTGGATGTGCATCCTGGCTCCACCCCCATGTGTTGTGTGATACTGGACAATTCAGCAAACCTCTCTGAGCCCCAGCTCCTGTAAACGGAGGATAAATGATATCACAGATGTGTCACCGGGTGTGCCTTCTGGGAAACACACTCTGACTCAGGAATTGACATTCAGGAAGTTTATTAGAGGGAGTTCTTCGGAAGAGAAGGAAGCAGGACTGGACAGAGGGAAGCATTTTGCAGTCACCACAAAGCCTCAGCCTGCAAGGGGTTCTGGAGCTGGAACATGCTTCAGAGTTACTCCAAATTGGGGTGAGTCTTTTTTTCTTTTTGAAACCGAGTCTTGCTCTGTTGCTGGAGTGCACTGGTGCCATCATAGCTCATTGTGACCTTAAACCCCTAGGCTCAAGCAATCCTCCCACCTCAGCCTTCTGAGTATCTGTGACTACAGGTACATACCATCATGCTCAGATAATTTTTTAAAATTTTTTGTAGAGACGGGATTTTGCTATGTTGCCCAGGCTGACCTCAAACTCCTGGCCTCAAGTGATCTTTCTACCTGGCCTCCCAAAGCACTGGTATTGTAGGTCTGATTCACCTCAACCAGTCTGGGGTGAGTCTTTGCACACTGGCTGCCCCAGGAAGGGTGAAACGGCTCTCCCCAGCTGAGGTAAGTCCCAAAGAGAGATGACAGCTGAGAGCTGTCAGCCAGCAGCTGCTGTGTCTGGGAGGAGCGTATAGCATCGTCAACACAAAAAGGTCTAGCATGATGCTGGCACACAGTATCTGTCTGTGACATGGCCTGGGCCAGTCAGTCCCCTCTGGTGATCTGGTATCAGTCCCTTCCCCTGTCAGTGAGCACGTGGGCTAGATGTTCAGGAAAGTTCTGCCTTGCTTTCAGAATCTACTGCCATCTACTCTAGGGTAGAATCTCTGCATGGGAATGACAGAGGCGACAGGCCTTCTGATGCTTCTCATCTGCCCAGGTTGGTGCAGTGTGGGAAACAGGACAGATGTGCACAGTGAAAATGCAGCTGCGAATAAATACGAGAAGGCAGGACGGGCGCGGTGGCTCACGCCTGTAATCTCAGCACTTTGGGAGGCTGAGGAGGGCAGATTACAAGGTCAGGAGTTCAAGACCAGCCTGGCCAATATGGTGAAACCCCATCTCTACTAAATATACCCAAAACATTAGCCAGGCGTGGTGGCACACGCCGGTAGTTCCAGCTACTCTGGAGGCTGAGGTGAGAGAATCACTTGAACGCATGAGGCAGAGGTTGCAGTGAGCCGAGATCATGCCACTGCACTCCAGCTTGGGTGACAAAGCAAGACCCCATCTCAAAATAAAAATAAATAAATAAATAAATGCAAGAAGGCAGCATGGACTGATCAGGAGAACTCCACACTGAGAGTCTAAGACCTGGGCTCTGGTCCCATGTCTGCCTCTGATTGCTGGGGAATCTAGGCAAGTCCCCCGGGAAAGAGGAGTCAGCTTTGGAAGCTCTGAGAGCCCCTCCAGCTTGAGCATCTCATGTCCTGTGCCTCATCTCTCCACTCAGTGCCCAGGGAACCAGCATCCTTCATAATTAGTTGGGATCTGACCTTTGAGCTGGTGTTGGATCCCCACACAACCCCGTCCCTGATGAAGCGGGGGGTATTCCACTCCTGCTAGGGCCAGGCTGGGGCACCATTTGATGAAGGCGGTGACCCCTCCTCTCAGCATTCCATAGGCTGACAGGAAGGGGCCTCAATCAACAAACCCAAACGAGAACTAGCTGGATGACAGGTAATGAAAGTCAATTGGGGACCTCATGAGGGACTCAAGGAGCCAGCAGGAAAAGTAGAAACTGAGGTAGAAAAAGAGAGAAGCCTTGAGAAGAACCAAGGGAACCCAAGTCAGGGGTGAGTAGAAGCCATTGGGTAGAGAAGGAGTAGGCAAATCTCGGGATTTGAGAATAGCTTTCACGTTATTTTATTTTATTTGAAACAGAGTCTCACTCTGTCACCCAGGCTGGAGTAGAGTAATGCATTCACGGCTCATTGCAGCCTTGACCTTCTGGGCTCAAGTGATCCTTCCACCTCAGCCTCCCAAGTAGCTGGGACTACAGGGGTGACCCACCACGCTTGGCTAATTTTTAAATTATTTTTAGAGATGGGGGTCTCTCTACATTGCCCAGGCTGGTCTCGAACTCAGGCGATTCTCCCATGTTGGCCGCCCAAAGTGCTAGGATTACAGATATGAGCCACCACACCTGGCCAGCAGTTTTTTGCTTTTGTTGTTGTTGTTGTTGTTGAGATGGAGTTTTGCTCTGTCACCTAGACTGGAGAGCAGTGGTGCAATCTTGGCTCACTACAACCTCGACCTCCTGGGTTCAAGCGATAGCCATTCTTCTGCCTCAGCCTCCCTAGTAGCTGGGATTACAGGCATGCACCACCACACACAGTTAATTTTTGGTATTTTTAGTAGAGATAGAGTTTCACCATGTTGATCAGGTTGGTCTTGAACTCCTGACCTCAGGTAATCAGCCTGCCTTGGCCTCCCAAAGTGCTGGGATTACAGATGTGAGCTACCGCACCTAGCCAGCTTTTTGCATTTTAAATGATTTTTAAAAATATGTTGATAGAGATTTATATATCCCACAAAGACTAAAATATTTACTCCCTGGCCCTTCATAGCAAAAGTCTGTTGACCCCTGGAATACAGAAAGGAAAAGGAGAGTAAAGGCAATGTCTTCACCCACCTAAGACTCACCTGAAGTGCTTTTAAGCTTGCAGCTTCCAGAGCCACACTCCAAACTACTGAGTCAAGAAGGGATGTCTCAGAAATCTGAATAATTTACAAGTCTGGGAATCATTGCAATAAAGAATAAAAAGGTCTGGCCGGGTGTGGTGGCTCATGCCTGTAATCCAAGCACTTTGGAGGCCAAGGTGGGCGGATCGCCTGAGGTCAGGAGTTCAAGACCAGCCTGACCAACATGGTGAAACACCATCTTTAAAAAAAAAAAAAAAAAAAAAAAAGTCTTTCAGCAGTGACACAGGAGAAAATTGAGGACACACAAAGAGAAACAGAGACCCAGAAGAGCACCAGAGTCACACTGATACTGGAGCGGAAGTGAGGAGACCCAGGAACTGCAGCTGCTGAGGGTCCTAATCCCTGTTTAGCTCTGCAAAGCCACACAGTTCTTAGTCTTGAAAGAACTGGGCTTCCCTCCTTGACAATCTGACATTTGTTCCTTTCAACCACAGAAGCCAGTGGTAAGTTTAAAATTTGTCCATGGCTGGGCAAGGCAGCTCATGCCTGTAATCCCAACACTTTGGGAGGCTGAGGCAGAAAGATTGCTTGAGCTTGGGAATTCAAGACCAGCCTGGGCAACACAGTGAAACAAAAAATACAAAAATTAGCCAGGCGTGGTGGTGCATGCTTGTAGTCTCAGCTATTTGAGAGGCTGAGGCAGAGGCAGGAGGATCGCTTGAGCCCAGCAGGTTGAGGCTACAGTGAGCCATGATCATTCCACTGCACTCCAGCCTGGGTGACAGAAAAAAAAAAAAAAAAAAATAGCCCAGCATGGTGGCATGTGCCTGTAGTCCCAGCTACTCTGGGAGGCTGAGGTAAGAGGCTCACTTGAGCCCAAAAGTTCGAGGCTGCAGTGAGCTATGATTGTATCACTGCACTCCAGCCTGGGGGACAGAGAGAAACCCTGTCTCAAAAAATAAATAAAATAAAATGTGTCTAAAAATGTATTGACACACCTCCCTTCAAAAGGTGAAACCTATTTTTTCCCCTTAAATGATTTGCTTCTAATGAATAGAATGTGGCAGAAGTGATGACATGTGTCTTCTGAGGCTAGGTAGAGAAGACGCCTCCCCGCTGCCTTGCTCGGATCTGTTACTATGGGACAAAGCAGCCAGCAGACAGTGAAGACACCTCAGCAGCCTGTGGAGAGGTCTGCAGGGAGAGGGACCGAGGCCTCCCACCAACAGCTGGCACCAACATGCCAGCTCAAGCCTTCAGATGGCTGCAGCCCCAGCCAGCATGTGACTGTAACTTCATGAAAGACCTTAAGCCAGAGCCGCCCAGCCAAACCACTCCCAAATTTTTGTTCTGGTGTGAGATAATAAAACATTATTGTTTCAAGCTGTTACATTTTGGGATAATTTGTTACACAGCCATAGATAACTAAGACAGAGCCCGACCCTGTGAGGCCTCCAGGAAACTTACGTGATGTATTCCTCGCAAATCTTGCGGAAGTGATCGCGCTCTGGGTCACAGCGCAGGTCATCATACAGCTTGTTAATGAGGATAGAGGCCAGCATGCGGGTGTTGTCTGTCAGGGGCAGGCAGGATGGTAGATCTGGAACCTGCCCCACGACCTTCAGGATCTTTCTCAGACCTGCAGGGTAGACAGTGGCAATAATGCCCTGCATTATTCCTGCTGGGCTCGGTCCGCACAAACACAACCCTCACTCAGTGATGTCTTCTCACCAGCTTCTCTCCAGCCCTGTCTATAGACATGTGGTTCATTCAGAGTGAAGGGCACCAGAATGGGGTCAAGGGACCCAGGTCCAGGTTCTACCCCTGTCACTACCCCCACCTTGACCAACTTACCTCCCTCTAGGGGCCTCTATTTTCATATGTACAAAATCAGGACTAGTTGATCTCAGAGGACTCTACCAGTGCTGACATTCCACCGTTGATGTATAGTCTTCTCCAAATACTATTTTACATTCTCTTCCTCAAGCCTTAGCTTCTTCATTTGTAAAATGGGAATACTACTACCTACCTCATAAAGTTTGAGGGCTCAATGAGGTTATGTATGGAAACCCTACTGCCAATCCAGACACATCACTATCACTCAATAAATGTTTATTACTGAGTGTGTATTAAGTATTTATTTAGTAAATACCATATTACATTTATTATGATGATGTCTTATCATCTCCTCTCTTGAAAATCTTCAATGGCTTCCTATTACTCATTGGGCAAATTCAACAGTCATGTCTTTGTTGAATAAATGAGCATCTTTGGGGTACTGGCTACCAAAATAAAAGATACAATCCTGACCTCCAAAAGCTCACAGTTCAATAGGGAAGACTGACATGTGAAGATGACAATGAGATGTGATAAGGATGGAAGGGTAACACTGAAGATGGGGTGATTCACATCAACAAAATAAGATCTGCAATTTATTCTGAGCACTTCTGATGTGCCAAGAGCCTTATATACATTAACTTCATCTAATCCTAACAACAGCCCTACTGGCAAGGAATCACTATTCCCATCTTTCAGAGCAGAAAAACGAGACTTGGAGAAGTTAAGTAAGTTGTCCAGTGACCCAGCAAGGGCACGCTCCCAGTCACGTCTGATTTCAAAGCTTGTGATGTTAGCTGTCACACTATACTTCCTTTGAGGCAAAACACAGGTGGATGTCGGAGCCAAGCTTTAGAGATGGCTTGGAGCTGGTCAGACCCTGGGTAGTACAGGGAAGTGGGAGGAAGAACATTCCAGGTAAAAGCTGGGAGGCATGAAACTCTGGATGTTAGGAGGAAATTAACAGTGCCTGAAAGTGGCTTAGTGGCTCATGCCTGTAATTCCAGCACTTTGGTTAGGTCGGGGGGGAGGATCACTTGAGCCCAGGAGTTTGAGATCAGCCTAGACAACATACGGAGACCCTGTCTCCACAAATAAAAAAGAAAGTGCCTGGCAGTAAATTTTTTGCTATATATGTTTTACCACTTAAAGGAAAACTTCTGTTTCCTCCCTAAACTACTACTACTCTCGGACCTTACTTCTGACACCAGATGGGTGTCAATTCAACTCTGACACTATCTACTTGGGGTAGCACAGACCTCACAGGTTAAGGTCTCAATCCCACAAGACTACCCTCTTTCAGATGCCAGTCTCAAGTCCAAGTTGCCACCTGTGCTTCTGACTGGCCAATTATAAGAGACCCTCTCCCTCAGGCTTGATAATCGGCTAGAATGGCTCACAGAACTCAGAAAACCAGTTTAGTTACTAGATTACCAATTTATTATTTAAATACAACAACAATAAAAACAAAAAGTCAGGAATAGCCAAATGGAGAGATGCCAGAGGGCATGGTATTGGCAAGGGGCGTGGTGCTTCCATGCCTTCTCCAGGTAGCCACCCCTCCAGCACCTCCATGTGTTCACCTACTTGAAAGTACTTTAAGCCCCTTTGGTTAGGGTTTCTTCTAAAACAGAGGCTTCATTCTATAGGCATGGTTGATTAAATCATTGGCTATTACTGATGAATCCCACCTCCAGCCCCTCTCCCCTCCCTGGAGGTACGGGGTTCGGGGCTGAAAGTTCCAATTCTGTAATTGCATGGTTGTTTCCCCTGGGAACCGGGCCCCATTCTGACATTCTGAGGTTATCTAGGGGCTCCCAGCCACCAGTTATTACACGAGCATACAAAAAGACACATCGCTTTCCTGGCACACACTAACTATGAGGTTAGCTGTGTGCCAGGAAACAGCGGCAGAGACCAAATGTGTATATTTCTTATTATGTCAAACCACACGTTTAAAAAGTGCTCAGCAGGGCTGGGGAGTAACAGGGAGGGCCTGATGAGCCAACCCAGACTCCCCAGCCTGGGTCCCAAAAGCCTCCCTCAAATGCACCTCTCCAATCTCATCTCCCATTCTCCTCTTCCATTCTTGCCCACACCTTGAGCATCTCATTTCTCTTCTGTTCAAACACTCTGGACCTTCTTCCTGTCCATCTTTGCCCCTTCCCTCACCCAAAAGCTCACTCCAGGTGTGACGTCCTGACAGCTCCCTTACTGTGCCTCTCAGCCAGTCTGCACAACATGTAACACCTCTACATTGCAGCTTTGTATTCGAATATCTGAATTTTTAAATCCACATTATTTTTACCCAATTGCTATTCATGTTGGTGCCCTTTACAAAAAGAACGGAATAAGAAATATTGCTCTTCACCTGTCCCATCCCATAACATGTGGATGAGCCTAGATCCTGGTGCAGAGAGAGGAGGTCTGCTGTTAATGCTCACCTTTCATAATAGATGCAGAGAAGACCAGATGAGGCAGGGAGGAAGTGGGGTTTGGGCGTTTAGCGGTAATATGTTAAAGTCTATGCACCTGCACATGCACTTTGCTGAGGTCTGTAAAAACCAAGCAAAGGAAGTGCAACATCAAAAGATATTTTTCAAGCTGGGAAACGCTGATTTGAACCTTTTAGAACAAGGTTCTGTGTGTCATAAAACCTATGAAAGAATTTACCACAGTAGATCATAAAACCACAGGTATGATTCCTTAACAATCAAAGAAATTGATCGAGGAGACAGGCAACACCTTGGAGCTGACAGATTGAGTGACTATCTGCTAGAACATGTGAAAGGAAAATAAAACCTTGGCCCAGTGCAGTGGCTCATGCCTGCAATTCCAGCACTTTGGGAGGCCGAGGTGGGAGGATCGCTTGAGCCCAGGAGTTTGAGACCAGCCTGGGCGGCATAGTGAAACCACATCTCTACAAAACAAAAATATTAGCCGGGCATGATGGTGCGTGTCTGTTGTCCCAGCTGCTCGGGAGGCTGAGGGGAAGGAGGATCGCTGCAGCCTGGGAGTTTGAGGTTGCAGTGACTGTGATCACAACACTGCACTCTAGCCTGAGCAACAGAGTGAAACTCTGTCTCTAAAAAAATAAAATAAAAATAAAATTTAAAACTAACATAAAATCTCGGGACCCCCAATTCCCTAAACCAAGGAAAAGAAAAACTAAGCTGAAAGCTGAGTCATGTAAGAAACTGCCTTTCCTTTTTATTCCTAAGCAGATAGTCATACATAAAAGTTTAAATGCCTCCACATGTTTAATAAATTACTCTAGTGCTTAAATATGTCCATTCTATGTTCACCTTATCTTCTGTAAAGTGGTGATTTACTGAGCAGGAGACAAATAGGTAATTGACTATTCCCCTCCCTCCTCCTTCCTCTTACAACACGTGCGTTCGTATAACGTGACCATACCCTCCCTCTCTCCCCTCCCAGCCGCTTTTCTCCTTGAAATACTGAAGCCTTATAATCATCTTCGGAGAAAAGCTCAGACCACAGCCTGTCTCTGTGATTCTGTGTTTCCTCTCTTCTAGGCATGTCTTTAACTTTGGCAAAATCAACTTCTAAATTGATTGAGACCTGTCTCAGATACTCTTGGGGTTACAAACATTCTCACTGTGCTTTATATAAAGTATACTTGATGCTATTTCCTCCCTTTTAGAAGGCCTGTGAAGTATTTTACCAACCATGAGACTTCTGGAATTTTACCCCACAGTTGGTGGAGTCCTTGTCCCAATTTGCTAGGTAGCTCTGCCCACATGTTTTGGGGATGCGTTTGGGCACTTCCTGGGCGTGTTCAGGCTCTGAATTCAAAGCCTTGATCTACACCTTCACAGGCCACTGGTGGATCCTGCTGTGCCAATACCTTTTCCCACCTTTTCAGTTAGGACCGAAGACCTCTTCAAGAGCCTCACGTCTTCCACTTTCTGTCAGTGCCCTGGTGCCCACTTAAAAGGCTTGAGCAAGCCCCAGACCCTCCCCTCTTCTCACCGTTATCTACCACGTAGATGGTGCGTGAGTTGTCGTGAATGGCAAGGTCCTTCCTAGGGACATTCTTATTGAGCAGGTTCAGTGCCTGATCCCTGCCCTGGCCAGACACCTTCTTGCTGACCAGCATGTCCAGCAGGTGGCTGGTGATCTGCTTCAGGTCCTTCTTGGTGTCTGAAGAACAAGAGGACAGGGGTAAGTAGAGAGGGGTAGGAAATCTCACATATATATGACCAGGAAGAGCAGCAGCTTCTAGACTCTGGAAATACTGAGTCCACTACTTCCTGAAGTGAATGTGAATTCCCGGGAGAGTATAGTGTTGCCCATCTCACCCGAAAAAAAGGAGAGAAATCCCTAGACAACACCCTCAAGGGGTCCTCCAGCCACCCTGAACATTGACTTCTACAACAGCTCATTCTATCCTTGAGCAGTTTGGATTCTTCAAAAGTTCTTCACTCCTAGCAGAGACTGGCAGAGATCTAGGGATGCTTTATGTAGTTTTTAATAACCTGATTTAATAAAACGCTTTCCAGAAAGGAAATATATACTCTTTAGAGACATTTCACTCCCCACAGATTCAGGCATTCTGGGAGCCTGAATTCAAGCTTTTGCCTGCAATGCCAGGACTTCCTGCTCACTGGTAGATCTTAAAAAGCAAACGCCTTTTTCTGATTTTGCCCTCCCTGAGACTTAAAGATTTTTGTTCTCATTCTAGGATGGAGGCCAAAGGCAGGCAAACAGAAAAGGAAAGCTCCCCAAACCATGTCAGATAAATAACGATGAAGGAATTCTCATCATGATGAAGGAATACAGCTCCATCACCTAAAGAAGGAAAGATATGAGTAGATGTGATGGCTCGTTTTCAGACAAAGGCATGTCATGAGAGTCAGATAACAGACTTCTTCTATGAGGCTCCAGAGAACAGACTTTGGACCAGAGGCAGATGGAAGCTACAAAGGGTTAGAGTGGAAATCAATATGTGGAAGAATTTTGTAGCAGAGATGTTCAACCCAAGGAAGTCATGGATGACTGGGAATTGGTGCCTCCCTGGGAAACACACCTCTCTGTATTCATGCTCTTGAGTAACCTCCTTCCGCACTGGCTGTGGGCTGCTGTATGACCTATGGCACGACCAGAGGCTTACATGGCACCTGCACACTGGGGCTTGTCCATTGAGAATCCAGCCACCACGTTCTACAGAAACCCAAGCTGGCCACTGACAAGGCCACAAGGAGAAAAACCAAGGTTTTCTGGTCAACATTTCCGGTTAACCACCAGTCACACAAGCAGGGCCATCTTTAATCTTCCAAAAATTCTAGCTCAGAAAAAGGGAAGTGACTAGCTGACCATTATAATAGTAACACCAGAGTCACATCAAGGATCCAGGACTTCAGGGCTGGGCACACTGGCCTGTAATACCAACATTTTGGGAGGCCACAGAAGGAAGATCACTTGAAGCCAGCAGTTTGAGACCAGCCTGGGCAAAAAAGTGAAACCATGTTTCCATGAAAAATTTAAAAATTAGCCAGGCATGGTGATGTGAGCCTGTAGTTCCAGTGACTTCAGAAGCTGAGGTGGGAGGATTAAGCCCAGAAATTTGAGGCTGCAGTGAGCTGCGATTGCATTACTACAGTCTAGCCTGGGTGACAGGCAAGACTCTGTCTCAAAAAAGAAACAGCAACAAAAAAACTCTTATGAGAGAGAGATCCAAGACGGCCGATTAGCAGCAGCTCAGGATTGTAGCTCCCACTGAAAGCGCAGAGAGTGAGTGGACACCACACTTTCAGATGAATTTTTATTGCCCACGGACCAAGAGATTCCCGGCAGAGAAGCCCCACGGGTCGCCAGCCTGACTCTTTTGGCCGGTGCGGCCGTTTTGCAGGCGCCCCGGCGGTTCTCAGTCCGGAGTATACGGGACTGAATGCCCTTTTGGTTGGCATTTGGAGCTCCGGTAAGGCAGAGTCTCCCATTTACCTGATTGAAAAGCGGACTGAAGTGGGGAATCAGACCGGGAGATTCCCGGGCAGAAAAGTGCCACGAATCTTAACGCTGCTGTTTCAGCTGGCATAGTGGGTCACCGCAGGGCAAGACTGGTAGCCCCCCCAACACACACACACACACACACACACACACACACACACACACACACACACACAAAACAGCAGTTAGAACTGCTGAGGATTGAGTTTCACAGCAAGCACAGCTGAACCCGGAAAGGTCCAGCTCTGTGGGGGAGGGGCGTCCGCCGAAGGAAAGCTAAGAAACAGAAA
>PVKV010033949.1:0-18190 GCA_004027835.1 Alouatta palliata
AATTCTCCTGCCTCAGCCTCCCGAGTAGCTGGGACTACAGGCACGTGCCACCATGCCCAGCTAATTTTTGTATTTTTAGTAGAGACGGGGTTTCACCATGTTGACCAGGATGGTCTCGATCTCTTGACCTCGTGATCCACCCGCCTCGGCCTCCCAAAGTGCTGGGATTACAGGCGTGAGCCACCGCGCCCGGCTTCTTATGCCTTTTAAAACAAACAGTATGGATGTGTTACTAACACAGAACTTGAAATTTCACAATAGTCTTACCTTTTGTTGTAAGTAACTCTTCGGTAGGTTTGGCGTCAATAACTGTGGAAAAAAATTTTATAAAAATCCAGAATAACTGCATGTAAATAGCAAATATTATTCGGTTCACAAATACATGGAATCCTCCATATTTGGTCCATGTTGATACAATATATGATATTATGTGATAGAGATAAAAATACAGGTAGAAAAGAAGATACATATCTTATCAGTCTATCTACCTACCTACCTATCATCTGTCTGTCTGTCTAAGCTAAAGCAGCCTCCTATGGCTGTATGGTGACTTTGACTACGTTAGAAGATCTGGAAATGTGATTCCCCAAGTTGATACTCACCCTTTAAATCTACCCAATCTATCCATAAGTAAAACATTAGAGGTTAGGAGTTTTGAAATTAGCCCACTGAAGCCTAAGATGTTACAAACTATTTGAATGAAAAGTAAAACAAGACTCCAGCCAGGCGTGGTGGCTCACTTCTGTAATCCCAGCACTTTGGGAGGCCGAGGTGGGTGGATCACCTGAGGTCAGGAGTTCAAGACCAGACTGGTCAATATGGTGAAACCCCATCTCTACTAAAAATACAAAACTTAGCCGGGCATGGTGGCACATGCCTGCAATCCCAGCTACTTGAGGGGCTGAGGCAGGAGAATCACTTGAACCAGGGAGATGGAGGTTGCAGTGGGCCGAGATCACACCACTGCACTCCAGCCTGGGCAAGAGAGTGAGACTCTGTCTCAAAAAAAAAAAAAAGGACTCCAACATTGCACCAGAGGGTGTGGTGTCTTAGAACAGTTAAACAAGGCTAACAACTTGCTAAATTCTAAAACGGTAAAGTCTACTCCGTCTCTACTAAAAATACAAAAATTAGCTGGGTGTGGTGGCGCATGCCTGTAATCCCAGCTACTCAGGAGGCTGAGGCAGGAGGATCACTTGAACCCAGGAGGCGGAGGTTGCAGTGAGCCGAGATAGTGCCACTGCACTCCAGCCTGGCAACAGAGTGAGACTCCGTATCAAAAAAAAAAAAAAAAATATAAGAAATCTATTATCTAATCAGTAATTTATTGGGAGGGATATTAGGTGAGATTTCATGGCAACAAAAATTTTTAAATTCCAGATAGAGACACGTTGTGAGCATTCAACACCATCAATTCCCGGATCCCGTTCCTTTCATGCTCTCGCACTCCATCTTAAAAGGAGACTGAATTAAGCTGACATGACTCGTTCCATAAGCAATTCTGGTCCCTCTCCAGAACCCTGCCCTCGTCTGGTTTGGGCTGCTACTGGCTTTACCACCTTTTCCCTCATGCAATAAGGCTTTGTAGATGGGCTCCCCCGACTGTTTGCAGCTTGGCAAATCCTTCAGATATCCCATTAGAAATGCATCAATAAGCGAAAATCATGACAACGACTAAGCAGACAGGGAGTGGCTCTTGCTCAAGCAGAGCTGCAGACAGTAGTGGACTGCAATGGCAAAATGGACTTTTCATGCATAAAAGGTGGAAGCTTACAATGGCCTCGTAATCACATTATGATTCCATACCTGGTATCGGACTATTTGAAAGAAATGTCGGCCAATGATATGCACTATGCAACAAACTTCTTACTTACTTTTTGGTCTTTTACAAATGAATCCCTTGTAGGAAGAACAGTGAGCATTACTCCAAAACCCAGAAGATGCCTGTAAACCTACACAATCATTCCGTTCATTGGAGGGATCTCCTGTGTTCCAGTTGACAAAGGAAACTGGACTGTTATTTATCCACAGCCACGTTCCTGATCATCGAATAAAACCAGTAACCATACAAGTTAAATATAAGCCATCTTAAAATAAGTTAAGCCTATTTGTGCAAAATTTCCAAGCCTATTCTTTTATACTAGAATCAATAGTCATTTATAATCAGACTTAACAGGCAAGACTATAATGACTAATTTCTACAGGGAAGGCAACCACAAATAGGTTTACTATATAGCTTTAGTTGAAAATGTATTTCTAATTAGTACAAATATTTATACTTATCTTTCCTTAGTGATTTTTTCCCCCGGCCCCACAAAAACATAGAAAATGCTTTTTAAAGCTTCTTAAACTATCTTAGCTCCAAAAGATATTTTTAATTAGCAACTTTGAGGATAGCATGATATGAAAGTCATTTTAAGTTTCGGTTCTTAAATAAAAATATGAGTTTGAATTTTCAAATTCTTCATGAATTAATCATTTTTTAAGGCAACACATTTTGGAAATGAAACCTTGTTTTACATACAACATTTTAGGATATTTGTGATTAAATAAGCAGGCTGCAAAAATTACCTTGAATATTTCTGAACAATCCTATCCAAAAATCAGTTTTACTTTTAAGTGGCTCAACCCGGTATGACAGAAAACTGGATTCTGCAGCACTTTCAATGGAAGCCAGAGAGGAACCTGAAAAGCATAAAAGGATAAATATGATAGCTGCACATTTAAGTAGCTGAAAATATTTTTGTAAACAGCACCGCTATTAAGAGCAACAAGAATCAACCTAATATCTCCACTTAAGGGGAAGAATTTCAAAGGGGAGATGTTTGTCTGCTCAGAATTTTAGTTTTCATTCTGAAATGTGTTTTTAAGCATCATTAGCATCATTTGAGTACAAGCACTGAACCAGTTCCTGCAGGATATTCAGAGATTAGCAGGATGTAAAATATGTCTTAAGAACATTATGGTTCAGTGGGCAGTAATAAGAGTACAAAGAGGCCGGGCTCAGTGGATCCTAGCACTTTGGGAGGCCGAGGCGGGCAGATCACCTGAGGTCAGGAGTTCAAGACCAGCTTGGCCAACATGGTGAAACCCCATTTCTATTAAAATACAAAAATTAGTTGGGCATGGTGGCGGGTGCCTGTAATCCCAGCTACTCGGGAGGGTGAGACAGGAGAATCTGTTGAACCCAGGAGACAGTGGCTGTAGTGAGCCAAGATCCTGCCACTGCACTCCAGCCTGGGTGGCTGAGCGAGACTCTGTCTCAAAAAAAAAAAAAAAAAAAAAAAAATACAAAGAAACAAAGAAATATTATAGAAGAGAAATTAAGTACAATATGCTATGGACATGTCAAATATTCATTCTTGGCGAAGCAGCTAAAAGGGAGGATAAAGGAAACAGGATTTAAGTAGAGAGAAGAACAGGATTTCAAGTAAAAAGGATAAAAAATTCCAGGAAAAACAGGTAATGAGAGGAAACACAAAGAGAAAGGGAAGCATAGAACGTCTTCAGGAACAGAGGGCTTGGTTTGGCTGGAGTGTAGCACCAACCTGGTCCATCGGCAAAAAAAAAAAAAAGGCATGGATTAGGTCTCATTGCAGAAGGCAGGAGACTGGTATTAAGGGCAATGTGGTGATAAAAAACAATTAGTTTTTTTCAGGCAGCTGAATAATGCAATAATAACCCATCTCCTTGCTTTGACTAGTTCTATACATACCATCAGCTAGATTCTCCACTTAAGAATGGCCTAATATTAGTTATTACTGGAATCCAGCTCTTAGGTATAAGACCATTCAAAGCAAGGAGATAAAACAGGAAGAACAGTTAAATGGCTATGGAAGTGACCGCTCACATTAGATTGTCAGCATTAAATTTTAGAGTGAAAATCTCTAATTTTTAAATAATAACATATATATGTGTGTATATATATATTTATTATTATTATTATTATTTTGAGACAGACTCTCACTCTGTCACCAGGCTGGAGTGCAGTAGCGTGATCTTGGCTCACTGCAGCCTCCGCCTCCTGGGTTCAAGCAATTCTCCTACCTCAGCCTCCCGAGTAGCTGGGGCAACAGGAACACACCACCATGCCTGGCTAATTATTCTGTATTTTTTAGTAGAGACAGGGTTTCACTATGTTGGCCAGGATGGTATTAATCTTCTGACCCTGTGGTCTGCCCACCTCAGCCTCCCAAAGTGCTGGGATTATAGGCATGAGCCACTGCACCCGGCCATAACTAATATCTTTTAAGCATTTCATGCCGAACCTTTTGCTTTGGAATTTACAAGCTTTATCCCATTAAATTTTTACAATCGCTTCATTAAATAGCTACCATTATTGCCCCATTTTACAGATAAGGAAACTAAAGCACAGAAGATAAGTAATTTGCCAAGATCCTAACACTAGCAGAGGGCAGAATCATGGTATGATCCAGATTTTCTGAACCTTGAGGGTTCACACCTAGCCATGTGTCTATACCCCATATTACTGAGATCTGAATTATTACCTTGTGTTCACTACATGACTACATAATCCATGTTAAATATATTTCACAAACAGCCATTTCAAAATGATTGTGACTCCTATTTTGAGAAGGAGAACAACAAGCATTCATTTAATTTACCAGAAGAGAGTCACCTAAAATGGAAAACAAAGTTTCTACATATTCATTGTAATTTTTTTCAAAAAAATACTTAGCAATAGGAAGAAACGTTTTTTAATTACAAAAGTTCAAAGAAGGCATCAGGTGGCATCATCAGAAATGCAGAATAAGTTCTTCTGAAAAAAATTGTTTTTCTACAAAACCAATCAGAACACTGAAAAACTCTAAATCCACTGTTTCGGAATGCTGAAAATTAATCAAAGGCTTGCAATAATCCAAGAAGCACTTATGCAAGAAAAATGACTGGGTCTTGATAATAATAGTGAGTTTTATAGTGTTTTAACTTGTCCTAATCCCTTTGCTTTCTTCTTAGTTCTGTGGTAGCTATAAAAACCAACAGGCCGACAACCACAGTGAAAACCAGCAGCCTAGAAGGCATAGGAGGCTAAAATGGGGTTGGAGCTATTTCCCAGCCCCATTCTCAGAGAATCTCCATTACTTGACCTGTCTTACAGTTCCCTAGAAAACCCCCCTTGCAAAGCTTGTCTTTATTTGACCTGATTTAGAGCTCAGTCAGTGCAAACAGACTTTTCCCTTCAAGTGTTTGTAAAAAACTATCGGTGGCAATCGTCTAACACTGTAGCCATCTAAGGCAGTGATAATCATTGGGGCAAACAACAAGCTAACTGAACTACTTAAAAGAAAATGCTGGGGAAGGAAATGTTCATAGGAGACTTTAAAAAGCATTGACAAATTTAGCCAGGTGCAGTGGCTCACATCTGTAATCCCAGCTACTGAGAAGCTGAGACAGCAGAATCGCTTGAACCTGAGGTGGAGGTTGCAGTGAACTGAGATCATGCCACTGCACTCCAGCCTGGCGACAGAGCAAGACTTTGTCTCAAAAAAAAAAAAAAAGAAAAAAAAAAAGGATTGACAAATTCTGGGGAATCTAGAAGGCTACACACATGCATGGAAGTATGCCCATGCCCAAGGCTATGTGCATGTCTGAGAAAGACCTGAGAAGGTCCTAAGTTCTCACATATGGCTGACCTTGAAGCACTACACAAGCAGGAAGTGAAAGCTAAGGCAGTTGGTTACTGCTTGGACAAACATTACAGGCACATCCCAACCAAGAGAGATCCTCTGCAAAACCTGGGAGACTTAATTAGTTATAGGCACTTAAAGCAATCTGCACCTACCACATGTAGCTCTACATGTCTACATATCACAGTAAAACTATCAAAAGACAGAGAGTCTTAAAATCTGTGAAAGAGAAGGATCTCATGTACAGGGATCTTAACACTAATTTCTCATCAGAAACCATGGAGTCCAGAAAGTAGTCAGTTTACATAGTGAAAAAGATGAAAGAAAATGACTGTCAAGCAGGAATTTTCTATTTAATAAAGCATCCTACAAAAATGAAGGAAAAAGTCAGAAATTTCTAAACAAAAATGGAAAGAAATTATCACTATAAGAAATACTGAAGAAAATACTTCTGGTGGAAATAAAAGGACCCTCAACAGTAACTCAAATGAACACAAAGAAGTAAAGAGCATCAGTAAAGGAAACATCAGTAAAGAAAAATAGTTTAAATGTACTTTTTATGTATAACTCTTCTTTATTTTTTCTAATTTAAAGATAACTGCATAAAACAATACTTGTAAATTTGTGCTTATGGGTATGCAATGGATAAAGTTGTTTTTGTCTGCCAATAACAGCACAAAGGAAGGCAGAGGGAATGGAGCTACTTAACAGCAAAGTTTTTGTACACTATTAAAATTAAATGTATATTAATGTGAACCAGATTTCTATAAATTAACATGTTAGTTGTAATCCTTAGGGCAACCAATAAGAAAATAATCAAACAATATATAGCAAAAGAAACAAAAAGAAAGTTTAAATGGAGACTGACCGCAGTGGCTCATGCCTGTAATCCCTGCAATTCAGGAGGCCAAGGCAGGTGATCACCTGAGGTCAGGAGTTTGAGACCAGCCTGACCAATATGGCGAAACCCTGTCTCTACTAAAAATACAAAAATTAGTCAAACATGGTGGCACATGCCTGTAGTCCCAGCTACCTGGGAAGCTGAGACAGGAGAATTGCTTGAAACTGGGAGGCAGACGTTGCAGTGAACCAAGATCACACAGGTGCACTCCAGTCTGGGTGACAGAGTGAGACTCCGTCTCAAAATAAAACAAAAAGAAAATTAAAATGGTACACAAGAAATTCTCTACTTAACACAAAAGAAGGCAGTAATCAAGGAATAAGGGAACCACAAGGCATATAGAAAAGAAATGGCAAAAGGCAGATATAAATCCTACCTATCTGTAATTACATTAAATGTAAATGGAGTAAATGCTCCAATCAAACAACAGAGATTGGCAGAATGAAAATTAATAAGAAAGATCCAACTATGTGCTATCTAAAAAAGACACCTGAGATTCAAAGACACAAATAGGTTAAAAGTAAAAGTATGGAAAAAGATATGCTAAGCAAACAATAGCCAAAAAAGAGCTGGAGTGGCTATGCAAATATTAGATAAAATAGGCTTTTCAATAAAAGTTATTACTAGAGACAATAAAGATATTTCATCATGAAACAATTTTCAATATATCAGGAAGATGTAATAAGTATAGACACATATGTACCTAACAACAAGGCCCCAAAATACATGAATCCAAAACTGACAAAGCAATCTTCATCTCACTCAGAATTTAAAGTCAAAAGTCACGGTTGAATTTTGAAAGAACCTGGAGGAAAAGAGGCTATAACCTGTGCATACCACGGTTGCATGAAGAGCTCTTGAGTTAAGGCATTAAAAACATGAAGTAAAAACAATTCAGTAAAATATTTAATGGGAATTAATTACATGGCTTTGAAATGTACCCTAAAAATAAACTTTATTTGACATTTTTTACTTCAGGGGGAAAAATCATTCTTCTATGTTGTGTCTGTTTAAGTTTTGTTTTATTTATCATCACAAAAACAATTAACTAGATCAAAATAATTCTCTATTAATGATAAAACGAAATGGTTCCTGGACACTTGTAAAACTTCAGCGTATCAATGATAAGGGATGAGTACAGCACTTGGAATAACTAAGAATGAGAATCCTAACAATTTAGAACATGAAGTCTGAAAGGAAGAAAGCTATGTTCAGCAAATTGCTCTTTTCTATCTGAATCCTCTAAAATTTGAGGCTACAAACTTAGAGATTACATTTGGGAGGCATGATATTGGCCACTTTGTTAGAAAATAAATCGTTAAAAATATAAACAGGATTTTTACATTCTTTGTATGTTCGATATATAGCGTTATTCATGTCAATGGACCCCAGGATAGATGATTATGGAGTTTTCCTTCAGGAAATGTGGCCCTCACCCATTCGAAGACAATCCAGAGAAGCTTGGCCCCAGTTCCTTGTATATGAGGACTCAATATAGTAACAGTGACCATGGAAAGGAATCCATGCTGTGTGATCTGACTCCGGACATCTGCCAGGCAGTTGTGGGGGTTCAGTAGCAGGGATTTCTGTTAATAAAAACACATTTTAAATAAAGAAAAACCTGAAGCTTCTGTAGTATGTAGCATAATGTATTAGCAGCTACAAAAATTGATCTTTATATTTAAAAACCTTCCAGTAGTTATCATTTGGATCACCATTCTTACTATTGGGTTTCCTTTATCAATGTTTTGCACTTTAAATATATTTCAATAGAATGTGCTATGATACAGTGTCAGCCCATTACATTCAGAGTTAAGACTATAGATCTATAGATAACAGCAAAGATTTTTAAAAGTCACCACAACGTAATTTGCAAAGTAACTTCCCTTTTTTAAAGTCAGTTTTCCTTTTCTGGGATCCTAATCCCTACAATCCTTTCTTAGCTATTAATAGCACCTGGGATATAACTAAATGCTATATTTAGAATTCTAGTATGGTATCCATCATTGACTCTGATGAATCTACGTGTGTTCTGACAAAATTCCTTTGATATAGTTGTGTTGTCGACACCAAAAGTAACCAAAATTTCCTGGGGAATCTGTCATTATAGATTCTGAGGAAAACCTCGATAATAAACATTCAGAGATTTATTAAGGAGCAAATAAACTCTAGAAATAAAGAAAATGTTTATCTCCATCATTTTGATCGACATATATTGGTTTATAGTCAAGATAGTCTTTTGCTAGGTGAGAAAGTATGTTGTATATTATTCTTAGCTATCCAAGACACATTACTGTTTAATAATATCAACAGTGGTATGCCGTAGCTTATTTAGAAAATTTCAGGTCCCCTGATTGTTTTTATATATTCAATTACCATCTGATTTTTTGCAGAGAAAGTAAAAAGTTTCATTACAATGTGCTGTTTTCCAGTAGCTATCAACATCCAGATAAACACATGCTGATTTCAATTTGGGCTCATCAGCAGCCCAGTTAGTGTACCTCACCCTCCACTTATCAATCCAAGTGTATTTATTATCCGTCTGCAACAACAAAAACAAGCATTAACATGCAGCATTGCTTCATTTAGAAAATACCAGAAGAACCAAGCCAAGAATAAAGAGTAAATTTAAGACTGTGATTTGACATAGAACCTAGAACATTTGAGAATAAAAAGAACACTATAAACCATTTCTGTCAACTTAAATTCAGTAAATGCAGCCTTTCTTAAAAACAGTTATTTCTTGGAAATCCGCAGGAATACATCCTTGGAAGTTATTTCAAAAAACACTAAACAAAAAAAAAAATCCATCTCTCATTCCATGGAACTCTCTTTGTTTGTAGGTTTTCAGGGCAAAAGAGAAGTTTTATCTTTATAACAAATAAGATATTTCTTGTATTACTATTGAAATTATAATAAAAATTAAGTAATTTTTATTATATTCATGGACCACTGAAAGAAATACTAATCTCTTCATATCTTCTCATTATTCTGCTGTTGAAACAACTTCAATGGTAAATAACTTAGCTAAGGTCATACGGGTAAGGAACAGAGGAGCCTTGATCTCTTGATTTCTAGTGAGGCCGTCTTTCAGCTGTATAAACCATGATGTCATTTTGTAAAAAGCCGACCGTTTTAGTCTACTTGCACAGTCAATTTCTAATTAAGTTTAGTAAACAAATTTATACTCATTACAAAATACTGATAAACATCAAAAATAGTATTTATCAATAATATCCTTTTAACAATCTAATAGAGATTTTACAGATATTGTCTAAGAACAGATGATATATAACATTAATCAGAGGTAGCTGAATTTTTTAAAGATTCCAGCAATGATCACCCTTTCGACTGCAATATTTGCCAAGCCAATTGCCAAATATTCAGTGACAAAAGTTAGAAGTATGTGTATCTCAAATTAGAATTTCATAGTATTATACCATGTTTCACCAAATAATGCTTGTATAATCATTAACTCTATAGACATAAGGAAGATAACAATACTGCTGTAGTCATAAAAATTTCTATAATGAAAAACTATTTAATCTTTCTAAAAGTAAGAGCTTACTTTAAACTCATAAGAGAACAGTCAACATGTCTGTGAGAAAACAAATGACTTATCAAATGACTTAATCATAAAAACATAGTCAACAGGGATATAAAAATGTCTTGCTTAAGTTTAATCATAGAAATCATTCTGGAACTTCTTACTTTTAAATATACACTTCTGTACTTAGGAAATAGTTATTGTATAAATTGTAAATTTCTATCTCTGCATCATGGCCTTGGAAGCTCTATAACATCTGACACTCACCTGCTCTCCAGTTTATCTCCATTTTTTTTTTCCTCTTCTTGATATTCCTTCTTTATGTTCTACCATCCTAGACTTTATCTAGAAACTCTGAGGAACCTTCTTGGTCCTCCCCACTGGCCCAACTGGTACCTTTTCTCTCTTCTCATGACACTTTCTATATGCCTCTCTTTGACACTTGTTATATCTTAATTGCTGACTGACATATCTATTTCTTCTACTAGGAAGCTAGCTGTTTGGCTGGCTAGAAGAATTAATACAGGGAAGAGAGACGGAAGACCAGATATCAGAGGAGACTTGTTTTAGGAATATTTTGGCAACTCTATCCCCATTCTTAGCTTTGTGCCTCATCCCTAGTCTTTGCCAACCTTAGTCTATAATGGAATACTAGGAACTGACTGCAATGAAATATTTCTCACAAATGGATGGGAGCTCTACAACCTCAGAACCTACAACAAGTCTAAAATGTCTTGCCACAGCAAATAAAAAGTGTCTCCATCACTGGCAATTATGTCTTAACCAGCTTTCTTAATTCTCATGCCATAGTTACAATCATGACGTTGGAAGCAATTTGTGAATAAATTAAACTGTTGAGATTCAGAATATAATGTGCACAGTCTAATGCAATAAGAGAGTTAACATTCATCAGATAATTCTTAGTTTGATTTCTGACACACATCACCAGCTTGCCAGATCCTTAAAGGCAGCACATGCCTGAAAGATTGGATCTTGTTCTGGTTAGTATCACTCACATAGCCTAGTACAGTCTATCACACATAATGGATATTCAATAGAACTAACAGGAAGAGAATCATATCCAACCATAATTCACTGATCGTGTCAAGTTGCACACATTTCCAGCATCTTACCAAGTTACTGTTCAGGGCGATCCACAGACGTTCATCAGATTTTTCCATCTGCAGCCACACAAATGCATGACTGTAGGGATCCAGAATGCTAGCTAAAAGGGAATTGTGAAGTTTGCAGTATGTCTCTGCTTCATGCCATTGTAATTTTTGTCTCATGATTGAATAGCTGCTTTTGCCATATTTAATAAAGCCATCTGTTGGAGTTGTTGCTGGAGGATTAGTCAAGGAAGGGTCTAGATAAACAGATTATTTTCATTAGCATTATCAATAAACAATAATTGAGCACTATCAGTAATGACAAGTATATCTCATCAATCATAAAAATAAGCAAAATAGCATTAACTCCAAACATTCAGCTGTTAGACACATTTTTATAAGTCATTTTGCACTGGAAAACAAACCATTATTTTTTCATAAGTATGCCTGATCAAATTAAATTAATTCCAAAGTATATTTAGAATATTAGGACAGATATATGATCAAGTTTCTAAACTAATAAACAAAACGTATTACAAATTCAATGCAATATAGATGAAAGAAATGGCATAGTTCAATCCCACAAGTTAAAGAACATCAATTATTGTCTCATTGCTGATCTTTATTTTTCCATGTAGGTTAAATGTCAAGGTCAAGAAAAGTCTTTCTCTTCCTCCCCCGTTTGTTCTGCTTGATCCATGAGTTTGTATCAGTTTGACTTCACTAGTGAGCAATCCACCTTCGGGTGACTGGTTTAGGTTCTGGAAAGATGCCACACACAAGTCCCTGGCTTGTTTAACCTTGATCTCAAGATCAAGCTTTACTCTCATTTTCTATGCCCTTCACCTAGGGGAAAAGCCTCCCATATGTTATCCAAACTGACCCAGTGGTTGGAGCCCCTCAAGCCAAATCACTTCAGCTTTCTGATCTTTCCTCCTCGATCTCCTAGCATGCATTTCTAATCACTTTATTGTTCCCCCTGTAGTCTAAGCCACTTCATGTCAAGACCCCTAAAAGAGAATGTTTCTGCCTATCTTAGCTGATGCCCTAGAAGTCACCAAATCACAGCCAGAGGATGAAACCTGACCTGTTGTCTGTCTTTGCATCCTATAAGCTACAAAGGTATTTAAATGGTTGGGTATGGAGGAGAATCAAAGAATAATAATATTTTTGACATGCAAACATTACGTGAAATTCAAATTTGTGTCCATAAATAAAGTCTTACTGGAACACGGCCATATTCATTTGCTTATGTATTGCCTATGACCATGTGTGACCACAGAAGAGTTCAGTATTTGCAGTAGAGACTGTATGCCCTGTAAACCCTAAAATATTTTCAATCTGGTTCTTTACTCTGGTCTAAGGATCTATATATCCTTGCCCACCAGTGTGTATCCTGGCCAATTCTCCAGCATGTTCTACTTTATGCCTACAAGACCTGCCATCTATCTTGTCCTGCACTACAGAAGTGCCAACTTTTTTTTTTTTTTTTTGAGTCAAGGTCTTTTGTTCTGTTACCCAGGCTGGTCTTGAACTCCTGGTGTCAAGCAACTTTCCTGCCTCAGCTTCTCAAAATGCTAGAATTACAGGTATGGGCCACCACACCTGGTGATAATTTATAGTTTATAAAAGTTTATGTGCTACCATTTTTTATTTCAACACTGTGAATCATTCCTTAAGTCATTAAAAATTTGCAAATTATTTTTGTTTGTAGCAAAACATTCTGTCATGTATGTGTATAAGGAAACGAAAGAGAAGATTTTAAATAAGTGTGTGAATTACCATTCACTCCTGGAAGGAGTGTTGCCTCTTGGCCCAAAGAACAGAGGCAAAGATGGCATGCTTTGGTATTACTGGTGATCTAAGATTCTGGTGCTATAGAGGGTAATATTGAGAAAAATGACATGCACTGGGATGGCTTTTGGATTAAGAGAAGGTTAGGATTTCTGGAGTACTTCTCAACCATCTGAAAATATCTTAGATGATTTTCAGTTATTGTCACAAACTGACATTAGTTCCCTGATTTCTGAAATAGTACAGAAAAATTCATTAGGTCTGGGAGAATAAACACCTTCCAACTCACACCTATCCTTTAAGAACTGTACTCAGGATAACAGCAACCCTCCCCACCTTCAACCCTCTTGTCTAATCTAGTTTTAAATTTCTGACCCCTTTTGTGTAGCTATGAGGTAGAAGGCAGGACTCCCTCCAGGCCAGACTGAAGATTAGCTGAAACCTGTCCCTAAGGCACACCCACCAATGCCATGACAGTTTACCATTGCCATGGCAGTCCCCAGAAGTTACCATTTCTTTTCCAAAACTTTCTGAATAACCTACCCCTTCATTTGCAGGTAATTAAAAGTGGGTATAAACATGAGTGCAGAATTGCCCCTGAGCTGCTTCTCTGGGATCACTGCCTATGGTATAAACTCTGCTCCACAAGGAGCAGTATGTCTGCTGCTGCTGTGAACTGTCACTTTAATAAAAGTTGTTAACACCACTAGCATGCCCTTAAATTCCTTCCTGGGTGAAGCCAAGAACCCTCACAGGCTAAGCCCCAATTTTGGGGCTCACCTGCCCTGTCAGCTAGGCATTTTTATTCTAGTTTCTCTAGAAACTAAAATGTATACAAACACCATCTTAATTGACAGTAAATATCTGCATACTGCATTATTTTCATTTAACCATACTGTGGCTTCCTAAGATTAAAAAAAAACTCAGATCATATATCCACATGTTTAACGTACACAAGATATAGAACAAATAATGAGGCATATATGATGCTTTACGCCAAAAGTTCTCAAATTACATGAATTAAATGGAAGTATTCCTATTCTGACATTTAAAAAAAGGTACAGGTAAGCAAATACCCCAAATTTCTAATAGAAAGTTTTAGCAACAGGTTTAGTCCAAAACTACAAAACTATCTGGTGAAAAAAAGAAAGAAAGAAAGAAAGCAGACTCATGAATCAATTATAGAAAATGTTACCCTTTTTGTCTGTCACAGGTTTCCAGGGATTAAAGCAACAATCAAACCTGTTGCTATGCAAGGGAATGATCATGTATTTTATTTTACTTGCTTTTGCTTTTATTTTTATTTTTGTGAGATGGGGTCTCACTCTGTCACCCAGGCTAAAGTGAGTAGCACAATCATAGCTCACTGCAGCCTCAGCCTTTCAGACTCAAGTGATCTCTCACCTGAGCCTCCCATGTAGCTGGGACTAGAGGCACAAGTCACCACGCCTGTAGTCCCACCCACAATAATAAACTAATTTTGTTAAAATACAAAATAATATTTGAGTTTTTTGTAGAAAAGGAATTTCACTGTATTACCCAAGCTGGTCTCAAACTCCTGGGCTCAGGCAATCTACCTGCCTCAGTCTTCAAAAGTGCTGAGATTACAGGCATGAACCACAGTGCCCAGCCATGATTATATATTTTAAAGTACATTTAAAAATACAGCTTTTCATCAGGACAAATAGCTAATGCATGTGGGGCTAGGTGATGGGTTGATAGGTGTAGCAAACCACCCCAGCACATGTATACCTATATAACAAACCTGCACATTCCATACATGTATCCCAGAACCAAATAAAAATTTAAAATTAAAATTAAAAAGTGAAGTCAGGCACAGTGACTTATACCTATAATCCCAGCACTCTGGGAGGCCGAGGCAGGCAGATCACTTGAGGTCAGGAGTTCGAGACCAGCCTGGGCAACATGGAAAGCCTCAGCTCTAAAAGAAACACACAAATTAGCCAGGCGTAGTGGTGCATGCCTGTAATCCCAGCTACTCAGGAGGCTGAAGCAGGAGAATTTCTTGACTCGGGAGGCAGAGGTTGCAGTGAGCTAAGATCACGCCACTGCACTTCAGCCTGGGCAACAGAGCAAGACTCTGTCTTAAAATAAATAAGTAAATAAATAACTGAAAACAAAACCCAGCTCTTTCAGGAAGGTAGAACTTACCAGGAGGTGTCTGGCATATGTAGCCTCGTTTTTTATCACAGTTATCATCCATCCATTTTCCTGCTTCATTTGATTGACCTCCAATAATAACAACACAGTCAACCTGCATATTTGTGGAGAAAGAAAAACATTCATGAATCAATGACTATTGAAATCAATTCATTAATAAGCAAAAAAATCTCTCATTATTTCTAATTTCCAAATGTTAAGATTTACCTAATTTAAAATACACTCCCTCATTACTTTCTACCCAACTGTACCTACTATGCATATTCTCCACATTTGAACTCTTACTATATGGATTGAAAACCCCAGAGACCTGGATAAATTTTGGAGATAGGCCCAAGAAACTTTGCTATCAGACCTTTTATTAATCAGTACCAAAACTTAGAACCCAGAGGGACTAAGAGAACACAGTATCCTCTCCATACAAATTACCAGTATCTACATCCCAAAGTAGGCACCATATTTTTAAAGGAAAGTGAGTGCAATCTATATACTTCATTGCTAAACTGATTTGTAAAAGTATTATTATAGATTCAGAGTATGTGGGTGGTATAGCTAGAAAGTTTCACATCTTATTTATAATCTTACAGGAGAGTATGCCAGGGCTGGAACAATACTATATTTGTTTGGTTGTGAATGTGTGTGCCATTCCAAATCCTTCTGAGTTTTTTTATTTTCTGAAATGCCATTATTTCCATTCTAATTCTCACATCTGGTCCTGTTGGAGTAGAGGTGAGAGAAACCATGCTGCCTGCCCCATTTCCATATACACTCTGTACTTTATTTTGAAATGTGGTCTCTTGCTCATTTAAAATAAGAGAAGGCCAGGCACAGTAGCTCACACCTGTAATCCTAGCACTTTGAGAGGCCAAGCCGAGAAGATCGCTTGAGCCTGGGAATTCAAGATTAGCCTGGGCAACAAGGGAAACCCTGACTCTACAAAAAATAAACAAAATTAGCTGGGCATGGTGGTGCATGCCTGTGGTCTCAGCCACTCAGGAGGCTGAGGTGAGAGGATCACTTGAGCCTGGGAGGTTGAGGCTGCAGTGAACTATGATCATATGATCATATCACTGCACTCCAGCCTTGCTGAGAGAAGAAGACTTTGGGAAGGAAGGAAGGAAGGAAGGAAGGAAGGAAGGAAGGAAGGAAGGAAGGAAGGAAGGAGGGAGGGAGGGAGGGAGGGAGGGAGGGAGGGAGGGAAGGAAGGAGGGGCTGAGAGAAGCCAGAAATAAAGACAGGAGACATGGTCAAATCATTCTGCATTTTTGATGGAGTCCCCAAATTTCACTGTGTTTATTTGCACAGTTATCTTCTATTTATGGTGGCTATATCAATTTTCTACCTTCTCCTAATAAGAAGTTTTCTTTTAAAGTAAATTTAACCAAAAAAAGGGGTAACCTTAAAGAAAATGTTGAAGATTTTAAGTTTCTAGTTTGATATGTAAGAAGCTTGGACGTTGTCACTCCCATCCACAATGCAAGAAAAAGGCTAGAAAAGTTGAAAATCAACAACTCCTTTTAAATGCATTGGAAAATGGAGGTCACGAGACCAACAGCTGTTCCCCAAATTGGAGACACAGACAAGTGGATATAGGGAATCAGAACTGACCAGAACAGAAGCCCAGGAGTAGAAAACGGAACCAGTACTGAGGTAGGAGATAGAAATGTCATTGACACATTGCTGGAGGTTCAATGTGGACAAGTTTGAAAAGTAAAAACTCTTGGCAGTGCATGGGGAAGGCAGTCTTAGGGAAATTCCAGAGTTTAGTGAGTTTTCCTTCCAGGAGCCCTACCATATTCTTACAGTGCAGACTGGAGAAAACTCCTCTTGCTTCCAACAGGGGAGGTGGGAAAAGAGCCATTTTTAAATACAACACAGCTTTCTGTTCTTAATAAGACCAGCCTTCAAGAACAAGAACTTACCACTGCCTAACCAACTGTGATTTTACCACACCATAACTAAACTAGGAGAAAAGAAATACCCAATTCCAGCCTTTCTAGCTTTCCTGTCTCACCCAAAAGGAAAAAGCAACAAAACAAAACTGAGAAGCACTTTTGAAGGTCACAGCACAGATTCCCTAAAATCTGGACCCCCATCATAGAATTATGAAACACTTCCCCTCCCCAGTATTTTACCACCATATCCTTGGGGCTCCTGTACGATAACAGGCAGATACAGCTGAAGAATTGTGCCTCTCTGACATTATTTAAGTCTTTAGGAGAACCTGAAGTCAACAGGAGAGACAGAAACAAGGACACCAGAGATTTTCACCTCTGACACCTAAAGTGACAGCAAACAGCAAACATAGCCTAACTCTTAGCTAAATAAACATAAAACCTCACACTACATATCTATTTACCTCAGTTCTCTTTATTCACTACATCAGCAGCCCCCAACCTTTTAGGCACCAGGGACCAGTTTCATGGAAGACAATCTTTCCACAGACTGGGGTGGAGGGTGGTTTCAAGATGATTCAAGCACATTGTTTATTGTGCACTTTACTGCTATTATTATTACTACACTGTAATATGTAATATAGTAATATTACAACTCACCGGAGCGGAGATCCAAGATGGCCGATTAGGAGCAGCTGAGGATTGCAGCTCCCAGTGAAAGCGTGGAGGGTGAGTGGACGCCACATTCCCAGACGGATTTTTATTGCCCACCGACCAGGAGATTCCCAGGGGGAGGAGCCCCACGGGTCGCCAGCGCACCTGGTTTGGCCGGCGCGGCTGTTTTCACCGGCTCGACTGTTTTCGCATGCGCGGGCGTTTTCGCCGCCGCTGTGTGGAGCGGCGCCCCGGCGCAGCGGTTCCCGATACAAAATACGTGGGTCCGGGTGCCGTTTTAGCTGGCAATTGGAACTCCGGGAAGGCAGAGCCGCCCATTCATTTGATTAAAAAAGGGGACTGAAACAGACAGCCAGGCCAGGAGATTTCCCAGGCAAAAAAACGCCAGCGCCCGCGGTTTCAGCCGGCGCAGTGGGTCACCGCACGGGAAATCATACAGA
>PVKV010033950.1:0-18183 GCA_004027835.1 Alouatta palliata
TCCTTTCCCCATTGCTTGTTTTTGTCAGGTTTGTCAAAGATCGGATGGTTGTAGATGTGTTGTGTTGCCTCGGAGGCCTCTGTTCTGTTCCATTGGTCTATATCTCTGTTTTGGTACCAGTACCATGCTGTTTTGATTACTGTAGCTTTGTAGTATAGTTTGAAGTCCAGTAGTGTAATGCCTCCAGCTTTGTTCTTTTGTGCCACACACTTTTAAAGGACCAGATCTCGTGAGAACTTGCTCACTATCACGAGAACAGCGCCAAGAGGAGTGTGCTAAGCCATTCATGAGAATTCATCGAATGATTCAGTTACTTCCCACCAAGCCCCACAGATTTGGGCAGATATACATATCCAAACTATATCAGAATCTAAAAAGAAATTAGAAAGGTTTTGTGTTAAACAATTACCTTGGGATCCATGTACTAAATTGCAAGTGCTTTATTTTTTGAGTACTATGGTTCTCACTCATAATTAGTGTAGTTCTACCTTGTTTCACATTGTTAACCAACTTGGTTATACAGTTTAAATTCATAGCAATGCAGTAAGAGAAGTATTGTACAAATATAAATTACTTTCAGAGGCGCTTATGGCAATAACAGTGGCATACAAGTGACAATAAGGAAAAGGACAAGAAAATTATGATATATGCTCAGCATTGATAGTTATAGTGATTGTACTAAATAATCATGGAAAAGTTAAATCATCTTCAGGTTATACCAAGAAAACTTAAAAGAATATGCTCCATTTCTGGAAAATAATTACCACACTTTTTAAGTTTGCTTGACTGAATAGGCAGTTAATAATTTATCTGGAAAATCCATATACTTGAAATATCTTACTTTTTATTCCTCTAGTAATAGAAAATGTTAAGAACAATAGTACAGGCTGAGTTTCCCTTATTCAGAATGCTTGGAACCAGAAGTATTTTGAATTTCAGACTTTCTCAGATTTTGGAACATTTGCATTGCACTAACTGGTTGAGTATTCAAATAAAAAAATCTGAAATACAAAATACTCCAGTGAGCATTTCCTTTGAGTATCTTGTTGATGTTCAAACATTTTGGATTTTGAATTTATATTAACTTTTCTGGGTCCATGAAAAAACGTGTTCAGAGATATGTTAAATACTCCCCTCTAGGAATTTTATTCTGAGATTTAAAAATTTAATGTGCAAGTAGGGATTCAAATTATTACTATGCAAATGTTATTATATAAACATATGTAACACCATGAGAAGTGAATAACTGAGCAATTGGGCCAAAAATAATTTCTAAATGAATTACAATTTTATAAATTGTACCTTAGAATATAATATGCATTGTTGGAAAAGATCATTTGTATAAGAAAAAACATGTTTTTTCTTGGAATCACAAAAGTTTCAAACTGGAAGGAACCTAACAGTTCTAATCTAGCCTCCCTTCTGAGACAGGAGTCCTCTGTACGACTCCCTGTATACCCTTAGGGTCATGAAGCAGTTTGAATAATGGATGCTGGCGCCAAATTGCCTGAGTTTATATTCCAGCCCTACCACTTACAGTCATGTGACCTTGAGCTAGTCACTTGACCTGTCTGTCTCAGCTGTTTATTGGGGAGATGTATAAAAACTATACATAGAAATTATTATCTTGAAAATTATATGAGTTAATACATGCAAAGCACTTAAAATAGGGTTTGGAATATATGTGCCAATAAACTGTTTAGTGACATATAGTCTGTAATCCCTTAAATTAGGAGCTACACTTAGTGAAAAGGAGAGACAAGGACATTTGTCATGTGGTTCATGATGTTACATGCTGGGGTGATTTGTACGAACTGACTTGTCTGCATTAGAGCCATCATATCTTGATGCTTATGCGATGTTATTTTTGTCATAGTCATTTTAATGGTTACTGGTTCATGGGGGCAGTAGGTACAGAGGAGACACCATTATGACTTGAAAAGATAGCTAAAGTTGCAAAATGTCTTGCCCTCCAAGATGCGTTTACTCCCTTGGAAGTGAGTCTCTCACACTACTTAATAGCGTGACTTGCAGCATTTTGTAAGGGTGCATTGGAGTGAACTGCCCTGGTTGGTATCCTGGGTGACATAGGCAAGTATAGAGCAGGACAGAAGAGACAGACTGGCATTGAGTTGCATGTGATGCTAGAGGTCTGGCTGCATCCCTGGTTGGATCATAGCTAAAAATACTCATCAAGTGAGCAGTGTATCTCAATGAGCACAATGGACCTCAGTGACAGGAACTTTGTCTATAGAAAGATGGGGATGAAATTAGCAAGCAAGAGAGGTGTTGATAGAAGGAATTCGAGGCCACCACCAAGGATAGTTCCCTGAAAGGCTTCTGCAGCACACAGGCTTTCTCAAAGACAGTTCAGTCTGAGAGAAGGCTTCCTTTGACTACACATAAACATGGCTGGGCCTAGAGGGGAAATCTAGTAAAGCCAGTTTAAATGAAGGTCACATCTTTTCCTCCTGATAAGTCTTTATGGTTTGTTCAGGATAGCAACAAAATGTTGCTTATGTTGAAAGGTAGTTGATTTTCTGAATTCTTGAACTTTTTTCATTATAATTTTCTTCTGGAATGCTTCTTCTTTTTCTCAAGGCCAGGAAAGTTTCCTGAGAGTGAATCCACAATGATCTTTGATTATGTTCTTAAGAAAAAATATTAGAACAGATTTGGTTGACTGTGACTTTAGATGACCATGTTAAGAATATGTGCTACTCAGCAAAAGAAACTATCATCAGACAGCCTACAGAATGGGAGGAAATTTTTGCAATCTATCCATCTAACCAAGGTCTAATATCCAGAGTCTACAAGGAACTTAAACAAATTTAGAAGAAAAAAATCACAATCCCATTAAAAAGTGGGCAAAAATCGTGAATAGACACTTCACAAAAGTAAACATTTATGGTGGCCAATAAGCATGAAAAAAAAACTTAATGTCATTGATCATTAGAGAAATGCAAATCAAAACCACAATGAGATACTATCTCGTAGCAGGCAGAATGGCAGTTATTTAAAAGTCGAGAAACAACAGATGCCTGGAGCCTGTTGGAGGAGAGGGGGAGGGAGAGCATCAGGAAAAACAGCTAATGCATGCTGAGATTAATACCTAAGGGCTGATAAATGCAGCAAACCACCGTGGCAAAAATTTACCTATGTAACAAATCTGCATATCCTGTACATGTACCATAGAACTTAACATTTTTTTAAAAAGAATATGTTCTATCCTTTCTGGGCACTCTCATGGTGACTACAATCCCTGGAGCTCGAGAATGAACTTGAATCTTTTGTGGCGTGCATAGAAACATCACTAATAGTCTGTGCTAGAAATCATCTGTTCGCTAATCCCAGGCAATAGTTACCTGGAAAGTTCTTAATTCACTCCTCTTGGTCTTGTCTTTCTCTAGGTCTGCTCCTTGCTAGCATTTAGTGAAGTGTTGATGTCATAATTAACAAAGTGTCAGGCTTTCCTCTAAAACTCACTTCTACCCACAGCACCCAACAGTGGCTTTTGACAATTTATCACACCTCTCACAGATGCTTAATCCACTCAGAAATAAGCAGTAATACTTTATTCACCAGCCCCTACACCTGTTCTTTCCATCATAGAGCTAAGTTTCATTGAATGACATGATCTTAGTTTTCTCGTTCTGGAAGCATGAGACGTAGAAGCTTTTGCTTTCTCAAAAATGCATAATTATCCTCAGAAGCCAAAATAAAGCAAATAAACATAGATTATATGCTGACTGATAAGTAGCTTTACATTGTACATATCAACCAGCCGTTAGTCATCTTTAGAGATCTAGATACTGGGAATCATTTTCCCCAATGTAAGAGAAAGTTTTGGATTGTTGCCCAGTTTTAAATCTTCTTGCAATATCATACTTCAACCACAAAACACAGTGGGAGGAATAAGTTGGAAAAAATTGGATGGTAAAAAGGATGGTAAAGTGAAGACAGGAAGCACATTTTCTTTGTCCCTTTCTCTAGGGTGGTAATTGGGCTAATTCATCTGGTGTTATCATTCTTTTCAAAACACCTAAAAGCATGCTCAAAAATAGTAGACAACTATAAGATTTGGTTATCTTTTCAGATCCACCATCATATTTTCTATATGGCATGTAGTCAAATGCATTATCACTCTAGGAAGATGTGTGCTGGGTCTCTTTGCAACATGGTCTGTGGCACTCACTGGGCACACATGCTAGACAGCTGTACCAAACAACAGAGACCGAGATCCCAAATCCAAGGAAACATGTCATAAAATGTTCTCTCTTAAATTACAAAACTGTTATTCATGTAAAGTTGATACATAAGAGGAGAAGATTGAGAAAACAGGTTTCTTTATGAGTGCAAGCGAGAAAGCTACTCAGTTTTGCTTCCATATTTCCAAATAGCATATAATGATAGAATGATTATATAGTAAATCATGTTAATTACTTTCTTCCACAGCTGTTGTTTTCAATATGGGGAAATTATAATTGTTTAAAATAAGTATGTAACTTTCTTCTACATTTAGTGTACTAAATACAAGCAAATGAGGTTTTGAACATCTTTTCAAAATGTTTTATCTTTATTGAAAGATATGTTAACTCTAAATTTTCAGAATTAAATTAAATTTCATAGTTTTTATTTGCTTATTCAGATTCATAATTTGATTGCATAGTATTATGTTTTAGTAGTATGTAAGACATGAGTAAAACTTTTCTTTGAATTATTCTCATTTGATTCCTTGTAAAGGGCTGATGGCTGTCATTCTTAGCTTATAATCTACTAAAATATGTCTGTGTGCAGTTTGTTTTTATGCAACTTATTTATTTCAAATGTATGCAGTAAGTGATGACATTAATATTTTTTTTGTGAGATGGTTTTGAGTGTCCTTTGAATTTTCTTTGAAAAAGCTTGTACTGTATCTGCAAACTTAATCCCAATATGCATTGAAGAACTGAGAAGTACACTCAATTTTATTTGGGTCATAGATGTTTATACTTTATGGTTAGATACATTTAATGTTCTTATATAATTTACATTCATGTCAATGAGAAGGAGTTAAGACATATATTTGTATCTCAAATACAAATGCTGTATATTGAGTATAGGCAGAAGAGCAAGTCCTGGGTGTAAGAACAGATGGAGAATAAATTCCTTGCTTATTATAAATAAGATGATTTTCACAGCAATATTAGCAGTAACAAAGACATGGAATCAACCTAGGTACCCATCAATGGTGGATTTAACTTTTAAAATGTGGTACATATATACCGTGGAATACTACACAGCTATAAAAAGGAATGAAATCATATCCTTTGCAGCAGCATGGATGCAGCCGAAGGTCATTATCCTAAGCAAATTAATGCAGGAACAGTAAACCATATATTGCATATTCTCACTTATAAGTAGGCGCTAAGCACTAAGTATACATGAACACAAAGACAGAAATAATAGACCCTGGTAACTACAAGGGAGAGGGAGGCACGGGCTGAAAAACTACCATTGGGCAATATGCTCAGTACCTGGGTGATGGGATTCATACCCCAAACCTCAGCTTTATGCAATATACCCATGTAACAAATCTGTACATGTACCCCCTAAATGTAAAATAAAGTTAAAATCATAAAACATCAATAACGATAATTTGCAACTAAGTTTTACTTAAAGGAGAAACAGAATCAGGATGAAGAAATGTAAGTACATTGTAATAGAACAAATATATATCTGTTTTAAAATAATATGAAAAAATATTCACAGGTTTAAGAGACGTTATGAAAAAGTGCTGGTAAACATTAATATGGATAAAACTGCACAATTTGAATGGAGAGGACCTGTTTAACACTTGGTGCTTGTACTAGTTGTCTCTTGTCCTGTAACAAATTACCTCAAACCTTTACCCTCAAACAATACACACATTGACTGTCTCAGTCTCTGTGCGTCTGGGATTTGGGCATGGCTAAGCTGTGTCCTCTGCTTCAGAATTTCGCAGAGGGAGTCACCTCAAGACTCCACTGGGAAAGGACTGGCTTCCAAGCTCACTGGCTGTTGGTGAAATTCATTTCCTATTGGCCAGTGGCAGATCTCAGTTCCCTGCCACGTGGGCCTCTCCAACAAGGCAGTTTGCCTCTTCAAAGTGAGCCAGCAGAGAAGGCGATACAGAGTTTGCTACGGTAGGGGAGAAGAAGATGGCTTCCCTTCACTCTTCTCGGTTCTTTGGCTGAGCTACAAATTAAATTGACATAAAACAGATGAACAAGAGAAAAGGTAGACACATTTATTACACGCATAGGGAAGGCATCACAGGAAGGAAAAGTGAATATTCCCAAACCCAGTGAGATCTAGAAGCATATTAGCGTCTTCCTAGGGGTTAGAGGAGAGGCATGTAGGCAAGTTACAGGGGAGTAAATGATTCTGGGAAAGATGAATGGACCCTTGGAAGGACAGGTGATTGGGCATGGTGTCCAACTCTGGTTTTCTCTGTGATGAGTCAGACTTCTCTACTTGGTAAGATTCCCAGTGAGGGGATTCATGACAGCTAAGCCGCCCCTGGAGGATCCATGTTTAGGCAGATAAGGGAGCCCAGAGACAGCCCCTCCCTGCACCTTCCCTTCCCAGGTGTCCTCAGTTTGAAGTAATCAGCATACCAAAGCAGCATATTTTGGAACGGCATTTCCTGCTCTCAAGTAATAAAAGTTGTATAATGAGCAGCCTTCTTCCTGATACAAATACTTCTACTAATGAAGGTTTCCTTAGTAGATGTCAATTTCTTTTACAAAAGCAGAGGTTTTCAGAGCTACTCCTGTGTCTGCATTTTTTCAGAATAACTAGCTCAAAATATGTGAAAGGAGTATATTTTGGGCTGGCATACCCTAGTCCCCTACAGTAATGTTTTGGGGTGTTGTGTCCTTAGCCCCAACACTAGTAAGATGGAAGTCACACTCTTTCCTTATCTAACTACAGAAGTGGTATCCCATCAAGTGGGCTGTTTTCCATTGGCTGAAGCCAGATGCTATGTCTGGCCTTTGCCCAAGGAGAAAATGTATCATAATGATCCTTTGGGATTATTTGGGGTCATCTCTGAAGTGTGCACACCACTATCCATTTCCTTGCTTAAGAACTAGAGTTTAGGCCAGGCATGGTGGCTCACGCCTCTAATTCCAGAACTTTGGGAGGCCAAAGTGGGAAGATTGCCTGAGCTCAGGAGTTTGAAACCAGCCTGGACAACATGGGGAAACCTCGTCTCTGCTAAAATACAAAAAAATTAGCCGGGCATGGTGGTGTGTGCCTGTAATCCAAGCTACTTGGGAGGCTGAAGCACGAGAATTGCTTGACCCCAGGAGGCAGAGGTTGTAGTGAGCCAAGACTGAGCTACTGCATTCCAGCCTGGGTGACAGAGCAAGACTCTGTCTCCAAAAAACAACAAAGACAACAACAAAAACAGTCGAGTTTACACAATAGCAAACACATCCCTGGATTAAGCATTATGTGCATGTGTGCATGTATATACGCACCTACCTACACATATGTGAGTAGATGTATATGTGTTTATATGTGTATATGCACATACATCATTCATAGAGATATATTAGAAACGTTTTTCTTCAAGGCTTTACATATAAGCATTCTAACATGTATTCAGCCCCAGGAAAAATTTGAAGTGGAAGAATATCTTTTTTTTTCCCATTCCACTTCCCTTGCTGTGACTCCTTTGTTCATTTCTGGGCCTCCCTCCCCTCCAGGCCCACTGTATCCAATTTCCTCCTGCTGATCCCCAAATTCACTCCTTCCTGGGGAACCCAGCTCTCTAGGCATTGAATATGTCTATGCTTCTTTCCAGTATAATCTCTGCATGCAGTAACTTGCTTTTTCTCTAAGGGTATGGCTTTCCGAAATGTTAAAATGCACAGTGCATAGAAACTATTTGCTCCTGTTATGGCTAAATAATCTCTTTCCCCTAACATAAATAATAGAAGGCCAGTCTACAGTTTTCATTTCACCAGGATTTCCTGAGGGGGTGTTCTGAATGGAGGGTTAGTGTGTGTTCCCAGGCAGACGGGAGGTTATTTCGGCATTTGTGTCATTACCACAAGTAGGCAGCTGCTGACATTGTCCATCCTGGTGCCTGGAGGCATTTCTCTGACACCTTCCACTTCATGGGCTCTGCTTTTTTCCACCCTTGCATCTTTGCATGTGTTTTTCCCTGTCCCTGGACTAGTCTTCCTCCCCTTGTCTGTTTGGTGATTGCTTCTCCACATTTCACAATCCCACTTAGATTTTACCTTGTGTGATGAGGAGGTCCTTGACCTGGTATGGCGGGATTATTTACCACGGCCACCTTCCGCCTAGCCTGTGTCTTGTGCGTTATTGCATGCAGCTCACAACAGTGTATTTATTTTGAACAAATTCTGTTCTCCCAGATTTTTAGTCCTTAAAGGACAGAATGCTTTTAATAGAATGAAATGAAATTTAATAACAATAAACACATTAGTTATTCTATGCCCCAACCAGCAACTCTTCTTGAAGTTCCTCTGTGGATGCGACTGTAAAACCCCTTTCCCTGAACCCCAGAGTTCCTTCTGGCTTTCGTTGTCTTCATGCATTCATGTACTTGCCTCTGAGTCCTGTTGACTCCTGAAAATGTCTCTTTTATGTATATCTTTATTTCCCCTCTTCCGTTTTCTGCCCTAGTCAGGGTCCACTGCATCCCTCATCTGGACCAAGTGGTGCCTTGCCTGCAGCTAACCCCCACAAGACTCAGCTTTTCAAACACCTCTTTAGTTAGGTAAACCCTCATTGTCTCTCATCTAGCAATAGTGTCCAAGTCCAAATTCTGCAGCTTATCATTTAAATGTTTGTTATGTTGTGTTTCTTAGCAACCTTCCTCTGTTAGCTAAGCAAAGACGGACTCCCATGATGTCTTCTTTTGTTGTTCCAGTGTCTACAGCAGCACTTAATATGTGGCAGATGCATAATAAATATCAAATTAGTAAATGACTTCAGTTATAATTAGCTAGGATTTGTCATTTATTAAGTAACAATTTTCTGAGAAGCACATTTTGCTGATGAGGAGTCCGAAGTGTGGGGAGGTAATAACTGGCCAGTGCCACATGGCTGGTGAGTGACTGCCTGGAGGAGAAGGCAGGCAGCTGCCCCAGTGCCCTCTCATAGCAGTGTGCAGGGTCCGGCCCACACAGGCCTTGTCAGATTTCACTAAGGAAAGGTAAACCAGCGGACATAAGTGAGCTCATTTTTAATAATAATTATTGCCTGTCTCAGAGGAAGCTACATTTTAATCCTCCATTGTGATTTTTATCTACAGTTAGCTGCTGCCTTCTCTTAGGTTTGATTTGGGCTGCTTTCTCCACTTCTCTAATATGATTAGACATATCCAGTGCACACTTAGGCCTAGTGCTCAAGTGGCAGTAAGGGGACAATCAAAATGCCGACTGCTAAATCTCATGTGGCTTCATCCCCTTTTCTTGGGATACAAGTTCAAAGAATACTCAGAGTTCAGAGATAAATATTTGAAGGACCATTTTCCTGTTCTTAATTAAGGAACTTTAATTAAGGTGTAAAATAGTATGACAGGAGAGACAGTCTTCTGCAGACCAGGACCTGACATTAAAGGCGGGTGAAGTTTGCTTCCATTTCACCTTTCTCCACTTTTTCTTCCTTTCCCTGCTCCAGTTCTCCCCACCACTGACCAGTAGCCTCCTCTTTGCTTCTCATTATCCCCTATCAAAATACCCTATCGATTAACTTTTGCTTCAGAAAAATCTGATAAAATCCCCGATGAATTGAATGATAATAACAAAAGAACAGCTGCAACGTACCGAGTGCCTCCTATCTGCCAGGCACTCTGCCATGTGGTTTTCTATAATTGCCACTCCGTATAGCAACTTAGTAAATTATCCCTAGTTTACAGTTGCTGAAACAGAAGTTTGAGGAAGTGCAATCCACAATATTATAGGACACAGGAGAAAAGTAGAAGAATTAGAAATCTACTTCAGAGTTGTCTTCATTCCCATGGTTGGGCCTGTTTCTTCATTAATACCATTTCCTTCCAAGAGTCATTGCATTTTAGTAGGCAAGAATTTAAAGCTAGAGAAATGAACTTCTAATGGTTGACTTTCAAATATCAACAAGGCTAAAAGGTGGGAAGTCTTTTAGGCACCCTCCACTCAGCACACCTTCTAGGCCTGTTCTGTGACTTTATATCAAACTGACCATGAGCTGGCTTCTTTTTAACATAAAATTTCCCAGGAATTACTGTAGCCAAAGATTGACGTTCCTCCTGCCTCTGAGTATCTACCAAAAGCAAACTGCGTGAAAGCCTTAGGGGCCTGTCTTTCAAGGGCTGCTGCCAATTGTTGTGGATCCCTGTACAAATGAGAAACATGTTTCAGGAGCACTTAGGCAAAAAGAGCACTTGCTGTGCAGAGCCCTAGATGTTCTGAGTCCCTTAAACTCATGTCATTTTCATACAGCCTCGAGGATGTGGTAAGTAAACTCACCCTGTTCTAGGAGTCAGAACACTGAGGCACAGGGTAAGAAATCTAAGTAGTAGATATTAAATCTAGTATAAGTGGAAGACCTAAACCCAGCCTGTCTGAACCAGAGCTATTAGTCCTAACCACTTTGCACTTCTACTTCTCTGTTGAAATGCTATGCAAATCATTCATTGTCTCTTGGAAAGAGTAACTCTTTAGTAGACAGTATGCCAGTATTCTGATGGATCATTACTATTAAAAAATAAAAAGAAAAACAGCATCACACACTGAGGTCTGTTGAGGGGGTGGCTAGGGGAGGGACAGCAGCAGGGTGGGGAGGTAGGGGAGGGATAACAAGGAGAGAAATGCCATATATAGGTGACGGGGGATGGAGGCAGCAAACCACCTTGCTGTGTATGTACTTTTGCAACAGTCCTGCATGATCTGCACATGTACCCCAGAAACTAAAGTACAATTTTAAAAATGCAAAAAAAAAAAAAAAAAAAAAGAAAAGGAAAAACAAGGCAGTGTGCCCTTAAGAACTCAGGCCTCTTCCATGTGGCTTCTTGAGAAAACCTGATTGCTAGGCGCTCATTGCATAGGACCACTGCATTGCCTAGGTTGCATGGTGGGATGAAGAGATGGTTGACTAGCATTCGGTTTGGGTTGGGAATGTAGGCAGAGTGGGCACCCCAGGACATTTGAGGACAGCTATGGAAGACAAAAATGTGAGTGATAAAATAGTGTTCCCACAAATCACTGCTTTTTTTTTTTAATATATTTTATTGCATGTTAGGTTCTGGGATACATGTGCAGAATATGCAGGATTGTTGCATAGGTACATACATGTGGTTTGCTGCCTCCATCCCCATCACCTATATCTGGCATTTCTCCCCATGTTTTCCCTGCCCAACTCCCTATCCCCTGCTATCCCTCCCATAGTCCTCCCACAACAGACCACAGTGTGTTTTTCTCCCCTTCCTGTGTCCATGTGTTCTCATTGTTCAACACCCGCCTATGAGTGAAAACATGCGGTATTTGATTTTCTGTTCTTGTGTCAGTTTGCTGAGAATGATGGTTTCCAGATTCATCCATGTCCCTACAAAGGACATGAACTCATCATTTTTTATGGCTGCATAGTATTCCATGGTGTATATGTGCCACATTTTCCGTGTCTAGTCTATCATCAATGGGCATTTGGGTTGGTTCCAGGTCTTTGCTATTGTAAACAGTGCCACAGTGAACGTACGTGTGCATGTGTCTTTATAACAGAACGACTTGTAATCCTTTGGATGTATACCCAGTAATGGGATTGCTGGATCAAATGGAATTTCTATTTCTAGATCCTTGAGGAATCCCCACACTGTCTTCCTCAGTAGTTGCACTAATTTACACTCCCACCAACAGTGTAAAAGTGTTCCTAATTGTCCACGTCCTCTCCAGCATCTGTTGTCTCCAGATTTTTTAATGATTGCCATTCTAACTGGCATGAGATGGTATCTCAATGTGGTTTTGATTTGCATTTCTCTAATGATCAGTGATGATGAGCATTTTTTCATGTGTTTGTTGGCTTCATGTATGTCTTCTTTTGAAAAATGTCTATTGTTATCCTTCACCCACTTTTTGATGGGGTTGTTTTTTTCTTGTAAATCTGTTTTAGTTTTTTGTAGATTCTGGATATTAGCCCTTTGTCAGATGAGTAGATTGCAAAAATTTTTTCCCATTCTGTTGGTTGCTGGTTAACTCTAATGATTGTTTCTTTTGCTGTGCAGAAGCTCTGGAGTTTAATTAGATTCCATATGTCTATATTGGCTTTTGTTGCCACCATTTTTGGTGTTTTAGTCATGAAGTCCTTGCCTACGCCTATGTCCTGAATGGTTTTGCCTAGGTTTTCTTCTAGGGTTTTTATGGTATTAGGTCTTATGTTTAAGTCTTTAATCCATCTGGAGTTAATTTTAGTGTAAGGTGTCAGGAAGGGGTCCAGTTTCTACTTTCTGCACATGGCTAGCCAGTTTTCCCAACACCATTTATTAAACAGGGAATCCTTTCCCCATTGCTTGTTCCAGTCAGATTTGTCAAAGATCAGATGGTTGTAGATGTGTGGTGTTGCCTCTGAGGCCTCTGTTCCGTTCCATTGGTCTATATCTCTGTTTTGGTACCAGTACCATGCTTTTTTGATTACTGTAGCCTTGTAGTATAGTTTGAAGTCAGGCAGCATGATGCCTCCAGCTTTGTTCTTTTTGCTTAGAATTGACTTGGCTATGTGTGTTCTCTTTTGGTTGTATATGAAGTTTAAGGTAGTTTTTCCAGTTCTGTGAAGAGGGTCATAAGTAGCTTGATGGGGATAGCATTGAATCTATAAATTACTTTGGGCAGTATGGGCATTTTCACAATCTTGATTCTTCCTAACCATGAGTGTGGAATGTTTTGCTATCTGTTTGTGTCCTCTCTTATTTCCGTGAGCAGCGGTTTGTAGTTCTCCTTGAAGAGGTCCTTTACATCCTTTGTTAGTTGTATTCCTAGATATTTTACTCTCTTTGTAGCAATTGTGAATGGCAGTTCATTCTTGATTTGGCTCTCTTTAAGTCTGTTATTGGTGTGTAGGAATGCTTGTTATTTCTGCACATTGATTTTGTATCCTGAGACTTTGTTGAAGTTGCTTATCAATTTCAGGAGATTTTGGGCTGAGACGATGGGGTCTTCTAAATATACAATCATGTCGTCTGCAAATAGAGACAAATTGACTTCCTCCTTTTCTAATTGAATACCCTTTATTTCTTTTTCTTTCCTGATTGCTCTGGCTAGAACTTCCAATACTATATTGAATAGGAGTGGTGAAAGAGGGCACCCTTGTCTAGTGCCAGATTTCCAAGGGAATGCTTCCAGTTTTTGCCTATTCAGTATGATATTGACTGTGGGTATAAATAGCTTTTATTATTTTGAGATATGTTCTGTCAATACCTAGTTTTTTGAGAGTTTTTAGCATAAATGGCTGTTGAATTTTGTCGAAGGCCTTCTCTGCATCTAATGAGATAATCATGTGGTTTTTGTCTTTGGTTCTGTTTATTTGGTGGGTTACATTTATAGACTTGCATATGTTGAACCAGCCTTGCATCCCCAGAATGAAGCCTACTTGATCATGATGGATAAGCTGTTGCAATCGGTTTGCCAGTATTTTATTGAAGATTTTTGCATCTATGTTCATCATGGATATGGGGCTGAAGTTTTCTTTTCTTGTTGAATCTCTGCCAGGTTTTTGTATCAGGATAATTTTAGTCTCAAAAATGATTTGGGAAGGATTTCCTCTTTTTTGTATTGTTTGGAATAGTTTCAGAAGGAGTGGTACCAACTCCTCTTTGTATGTCTGGTAGAATTCAGCTGTGAACCCATCTGGACCTGGGCTTTTTTTGGTGGGTAGGCTATTAATTGCTGCCTCAACTTCAGCCCTTATTATTCGTCTATTCAGCGTTTTGACTTCTTCCTGGTTTATGCTTGGGATGGTGCAAGTGTCCAGGAATTTATCCATTTCTTCCAGGTTTACTGGTTTATGTGCATAGAGTTGTTTGTAGTAATCTCTGATGGTATTTCTGTGGAATCTGTGGTGATATCCCCTTTATCATTTTTTATTGCATCTATTTGATTCTACTCGCCCTTTTTTTAAATTAATCTAGCTAGTGGTCTATTTTGTTGATCTTTTCAAAAAACCAGTTCCTGGATTTATTGATTTTTTGAAGTGTTTTTATGTCTCTGTCTCCTTCAGTTCTGCTCTGATCTTAGTTATTTCTTGTCTTCTGCTAGCTTTTGAGGTTTTTTGATCTTGCTTCTCTAGCTTTTTCAGTTTTCATGATAGGGTGTCAATTTTAGATCTTTCCTTGCTTCACCTGTGGGCATTTATTGCTATAAATTTTCCTCTAGATACTGCTTTAAATGTGTCCCAGAGATTCTGGTATGTTGTGTCTTTGTTCTCATTGGTTTCAAAGAACATCTTTATTTCTGCCTTCATTTCATTGTTTATCCAGTCAACATTCAAGAGCCAGTTGTTCAGTTTCCATGAAGTTGTGTGGTTCTGACTTAGTTTCTGAATTCTGAGTTCTAACTTGATTGCACTGTGGTCTGAGAGACTGCTTGTTACAATTTCCATTCTTTTGCATTTGCTAAGGAGTGATTTACTTCTAATTAAGTGATCAATTTTAGAGTAGGTGTGATGCAGTTCTGAGAAGAATGTATATTCTGTGGATTTAGGGTGGAGAGTTCTGTAAATGTCTATTAGGTTTGCTTGGTCCAGATCTGAGTTCAAGTCCTGGTTATCCTTGTCAATTTTCTGTCTTGTTGATCTGTCTAATATTGACAGCGGAGAGTTAAAGTCTCCCACTATTATTGTGTGGGAGTCTAAGTCTCTTTGTAAGTCATTAAGAACTTGTGTTATATATCTGGGTGCTCCTGTATTGGGTGCGTATATGTTTAGGATTGTTAGCTCTTCTTGTTGCATTGATCCTTTTACCATTATGTAATGCCCTTCTTTGTCTCTTTTGATCTATGATGGTTTAAAGTCTATATTATCAGAGACTAGGATTGCAACTCCTGCATTTTCTTGCTCTCCATTTGCTTGATAAATCTTCCCCCATCCCTTTATTTTGAGCCTATGTGAATCCTTGCATATGAGATAGGTTTCCTGGATACAGCACAGCAATGGTTTTTGACTTTTTATCCAATTTGCCAGTCTGCGTCTTTTGATTGGGGCTTTTAGGTCATTTACATTCAATGTTAATATTGTTATGTGTGAATTTGATCCTGCCATTTTGATGCCAACTGGTTGTTTTGCCCATTAGTTGACACAGTTTTTTCATTGTGTCGATGCTCTTTACCATTTGGTATGTTTTTGGAGTGGCTGGTAGTGATTGTTCCTTTCTATGTTTAGTGCTTCTTTCAGAAGCTCTTGCATGGCAGGCCTGATGGTGATAAAATCTCTGAGCAATTGCTTGTTTGTAAAGGATTTTATTTGTCCTTACTTATAAAGCTTAGTTTGGCTGGATATGAAATTCTAGGTTGAAAGTTCTTTTCTTTAAGGCTGTTGAATATTGGCCCCCACTCTCTTCTGGCTTGTAGGGTTTCTGCTGAGAGATCTGTGAGTCTGATGGGATTCCCTTTGTGGGTAACCCAGCCTTTCTCTCTGGCTGCCTTTAGCATTTTTTCCTTCATTTCCACCCTGGTGAATCTGACGATTATGTGCCTTGGGGTTCCTCTTCTTGAGGAATATCTTTGTGGTGTTCTCTGTATTTCCTGGACTTGAATATTGGCCTGCCTTGCTAGGTTGGGGAAGTTCTCCCAGATAATATCCTGAAGAGTGTTTTCAAGCTTGAGTTCATTATCTCCGTCACATTCAGGTACACCTATCACACGTAGATTAGGTGTTTTCACATAATTCCATATTTCTCGGAGGCTTTGTTTATTTCTTTTTACTCTTTTTTTCTCTAATCTTGCCTTCTCATTTTATTTCATTGAGTTGATCTTCAATCTCTAATATCCTTTCTTCTGCTTGGTAGATTCAGCTATTGAAACTTGTGTATGCTTCGCAAATTTCTTATGTTATGTTTTTCATCTCCATCAATTTATTTATATTCTTGTCTAAGCTGTTTATTCTCATTAGCATTTCATCAAACCTTTTTTCAAGGTTCTTAGTTTCTTTGCATCGTGTTACAACATGTTCTTTTAGCTCACAGAAGTTTATTATTACTCACTTTCTGAAGCCTGTTTCTGTCAGTTCATCAGACTCATTCTCCATCCAGCCTTGTTCCCTTGCTGGTGATGAGTTGTGATCCCTTGGAGGAGGAGAGTCATTCTGGTTTTGGGTGTTTTCATCATTTTTGTGCTGATTTCTTCCCATCTTTGTGGATTTATCTACTTGTGGTCTTTGTAGTTGGTGACTTTCAGATGGGCTCTCTGAGTGGACGTCCAGTTTGTTGATGATGAAGTTATTTCTTTCTGTTTTTTAGTTTTCCTTCTAACAGTCAGGCCTCTCTGCTCTAGGACTGCTGGAGGTCCACTACAGACCCTGCTTGCCTGGGGATCACCTGCGGTGGCTGCAAAACAGTAAGGGTTGCTGCCAGTTTCTTCTTCTGTTATCTTTGTCCCGGAAGGATACCTGCCAGAAGTCAACCTGAGCTCTCCTTTATGAGGTGTCTCTTTGGATATACCTGGGTTGGGGAGCTGCTTGAGGAGACAGTCTGTCCCTTATAGGAGCTCAAGTGCTGAGCTGTGAGCTCTGTTGTTCCATTCAGAGCTGCTGGGCATGTATGTTTAAGTCTGCTGCAGTGGAACCTTTTTTTCCCTGATGCTTTTTTCCCTGATGCTCTGTCCTTGGAAGGTGGGGCTTTATTTATAAGTTCCTGACATGCTGCTGCCTTTTTTCAGAGCTGCCCTGCCCAGCAAGGAGATGACATAGTCACAGTCTGCCAGTAGAGGCATTGCTGAGCTGCCATGGGCTCTGCCCAGCTGCTGTGTGAACTTCCTTGTGGTTTGTTTGTAGAAGTATAGTTAGAACTGCCTTAATAATGGCTGTCTGCCTCAGTGATGGTGGACTCAGTAATGGTGGACTGCCTAGATAGTCATGGACTGCCTCAGTAGTGGCAGACGCCCTTCCCCCCACAGAGCTGGACTGTCCTGGGTCCAGCTGTGCTTGCTGTGAAACTGTCAATCCAGAGTGTTTCAGATTGCTGGTCTTTGTAGGGGTGGGACCCGCCGATCCAGATCACCTGGCTCCCTGTTTCAGCCCTCTTTTTTTCAGTTGAATGGGTACTCTGTCTCCCAGGCATTTCAGGCACCAGTTGAAATGGTTGCCCAGATTTGTGTGAGTTTTTGTGCGGAGACCTGCTGCACTGGCTGAAACAGCCATGCTGGAAACTTGTGGTGCTTTTCCGCCCAGGAATCTCCTGGTTTGTGGGCAGTAAAAACTCGTTTGGAAATGCGGTGATCACTCACCCTCTGCATTCTCACTGGGAACTGCACTCCAGAGCTATATCTATTCGGCCATCTTGGATCCCCAAAAATCACTTCTTGAGGGATTGCTAGGATGAAAAAAATCCAAACCTGCAAGGTCAATGCAAGCTTCCTGGGACAGTATTGACTTGAGTTAGAGAATGAGGAAGGTTTGAAAAGACTATTCTCCTTGCTCTTGCTTGCCCTCCATTAAGAGCTTTGATTTGCTGCTCTTTCATTTTTCACCATCTTGTATAACCCTGAGAAATTAAGTAGCAGGGGAGAAGTGTTGCCTGTTGTAAAGCATGATATTGATTATAAAGTATGTTCTGGGGCCTCCACTTCAGTACGGGGAGATCTCTTTTTTATTACTGCTTTCATGTGTTTGGGGGGATTGGGGAGAGAGGAAAGTAGTGAGGAGGGGAAGAACTTGCCTTACAGAAAAGTCCCAAGGCATGCATGAAGATTTTTCAGTAGAATAAGCATATAGTTTAGTTAAAAGAGGAAGATTTAAAGTGCTAGAAAATATATATATATATATTTTTTTTCAGAATCTGCATGCAAGAATGCTGTACTTTTGTTTGTTCATTACTAATCGGGCACCTTCAGCCATGTTTCCTTTCAAAAATAAAGGAGAATTACAGGAGTTTGAATAATGATAATCATGGCATAGTTCACATTTTGAAGTTTGAATAATTCACCTGAACTTAATTGCAAAATGAAA
>PVKV010033951.1:0-18179 GCA_004027835.1 Alouatta palliata
AGTAGCTGGGACTACAGGCACGTGCCACCATGCCCAGCTAATTTTTGTATTTTTAGTAGAGACGGGGTTTCACCATGTTGACCAGGATGGTCTCGATCTCTTGACCTCGTGATCCACCCGCCTCGGCCTCCCAAAGTGCTGGGATTACAGGCGTGGGCCACCACGCCCGGCCAAAATAGCTTTTAAGAGATAACAGTAGCTCCACCAGGACCTCACCATCTTCACACTGGGCTTGGCTTATAGGAAGGAATGATTCAACTTTCTTTTTTCGAGGTGGTGTCTCACTCTGTCATACAGGCTGGAGTGCAGTGGTGCCATCTCTGCTCACTGTAACCTCTGTCTCTGGGGTTCAAACGATTCTCCTGCCTCAGCCTCCCAGTAGCTGGGATTACAGGTGTCTGCCACCATGCCCAGCTAATTTTTGTGTTTTTAGTAGAGATGGGGTTTCACCATTTGGTCAACTGGTCTTGAACTCCTGATCTCAGGTGATCTGCCCACCTTGGCCTCCCAAAGTGCTGGGATTACAGGCATGAGCCACCATGCCCAGCCCCCTGATTAAACTCGCTTTCTTTCCAAGCAAGTTTATTACTCTATTAGTTATTTATTTTATTAAACTATGCTTCCATCTTCTCCTTCCCTCAATGTGTATAATTATTACAGTTACGGAGACAGATAAAGATGTTATTAAATAGTGGCTCTGTGTAAGTGTGGGCTAAGGGTGAAACACTCACCAAGTTAGCCCTCTCAGAGATTCGAACTGGAATCCCTTTTAATGGCTGAGGTGTATTCTGCAGACTTAGGAGAAAACTAGCTCAAAGAATCCTGCCTGGTGTGATTTCCATTTCATTTGTCATCATTATTATTGCATGTTTAAAAAATAGATACAAATAGATACATCATTTAAAAGTCATACAGTTGACTCTTAAACAATGCAGTTGAGCTGCCAGGGTCCACTTACAGGTGAATTTTCTTCTGCCTCTGCCACTCCTGAGAGAGCAAAACCAACCCCTCCTCTTCCTCCTCAGCCCACCCAATGTGAAGATGAGAAGGATAAAGGCCTTCATCATGATCCAGCTCCACTTCCACCTAATGAATAGAAATACATTTTCTCTTCCTTGTGATTTTCTTAGTAACATTTTATTTTATCTAGCTTTATTGTGAGGATACAGTTGAGAATGCATAGAACATACAGAATATGTGTTAAGTGGCTGTTTGTGTTATTGATAAGGTTTCTGGTCAAGATCAACAGTAGACTATTAGTAGTTAAGTTTGGGGGAAGTCAGAAGTTATACCCAGATTCCTGATAGCAAGGGCTATCAGTGCCCCTAACTCCTATGTTGTTCAAGGATCAACTGTACATAATAAAGTCATTTCCAGAAATTGTTTGTTGCCTGTTTCTTCAAGTTATCCAAATCAAAGGCTATTTAGTAATTCTCTAATTGGTCAAAAGCCATTGTAAAGCCCTAACTGGAAATGCATATATATATATATATGTGTGTGTGTGTGTGTGTGTGTGTGTGTGGCCATTATCCTCCTCTTTCTCCTCCTTCTCTTCCAGCAGGGTCCTATTATTGAAAAGCACACCTTTATCTGCTGCCTGAATAATTGGGAGTCACATCTCTGAGCATCCGCTGCTGTGCATCCCACCTCGCCCCCAGCCCATCCTATCACCAAGGATGCTGAGAGCTACTATGAGCTGGCCAGACTCCAGCAGGGCATGGCCTTGGGCTGCAGTCTCAGTGGGGGTTGCTTTCAAAGGTTCAAGCACACATACGTGTGGGTACAGCTGCTTTTGGAAATTTTGTCTTCTCCCTGTGGCTTCTTTCTCTGAAAGGTCACTCATCGCCCACTGTGTGTTCCAACATAGATTCTAGGAAGATGGCTGGGGCTCGCTTCCTGCAGACTTGGGTGGATTCATTCCCAATTCCTTTGGTTATCTTCCTCAGGCTCTCTTCTCTGTGGATGAGCTCTGGCCTTTCCCCCAGCCAGGTCCTACTTTGGAGACACAGGTAGGGCTTAAGGAGCCTGATTTGCATCAGCTGGGGTCCCCGGGCTCACTTCTATTGATTTCAAAACCCCAGGAAGAGCCAGTGGAAAGGGCATATACCTATGGTCCAAAGCTTCTGCCCATCATTTACAGGATGGTTTTCAAGTCTTCATTTGGAATGGATTTATTTCTATTTTTAGCCATCATTCTAATAAGTCCATTTTTCTGTTTCCTCAATTGTCATTCATTTACAGCTTGTAATATAGGAGAGGAAGACCCAAAAAGAACAGAAGGAACTGACAGCTGCAAAGCTGACAATGAGCACGTGGTGTGAAGGAAGACTCAAGGCAGAGATGGCAGCCACAGAACTCCTCCCTAAAACCCCAGCTATCAGATAAAACAGAGAATGGCCAAATGCCTCCTTGGAGTCAGCTGACATTTTTTGGAGAAATTGGAGAGGTAACAAACAGGGAGGCAATCTGAATGTCTAGCGTTAAGCCCCATTCAGAGTTTCAGAATCCTGCAGAGCCGCCAATAGGCATCTCATCCTGCAAAATCCCATCTAAGCTATCAGGATTAGCACAGGCTGATGCGTTCAGCACTGCATCCATGCTGGTCATCTGCCTATTGGATGCCAAAGAGCAAGTTCTGAGTGGATGTGTAAGAAGGTACTGAAGTACTGTAGGAGCAGAAAGGATGGGACAGAAAGAGTGGGTACAAAGTGACATAAGACTGCCTACTGATACCCATACACTCACTCACTCGCCCGCCCACCCAGCAAGCATCTTAGACCAACTAGTACCTTCCAAATGAGAACCTATCCCCTGGAAGCTTACAGTCTAGGGCAGCCCATCTTCAAAATCCAGCGTGTGTTTTATACTAACAGCACACCTCAATTCAAAGCAGTCACTCTGCAAGTGAAAACAGGCACCTGTACTGATGGCTACTGTGTTGCACCTGCAGGTGTAGGCAAATCTGGCTATTCCTTGATCACTGCTAATGCAAAAGTCTCAGTCCATCTGTGGTGAGCCTCTTATAACTTATTTCATAGCTCTCACAAAATCACAAATACATAGGAAAAGTAATAATTACTCTTACCTAGTTAGCTATACTGTGACTAGTCTTACAGTCGTCTTCCCAGAGACAAGGATATTGCTTATGTAATTGTTCTCCTCTCTCCCTTACTCATGGACATTGATATAGTTTGGGTATTAGTCCCCTTCAAATCCCATGTGGAAATGTGTTGGAGGTGGGGCCTGGTGGGAGATGTCTTGGGAAAGGATTCTTCATGAAAGGCTTGGTGCTTTCCTGTGGTAATGAGTGAGTTCTCACTCATATGCACGAGAACTGATTGTTAAAAAAAAGCCTGGTACCTTCCTCCCCGCTTTCTCTTGCCATGTGACATCCCTTCCCTCTCTCCACCTTCTGCCATGATTGGAAGCTTCCTGAGGTCTGTACCAGAAGCAGGTGCCAGTGCCATGGTTCTTGTCTGCGGAACCAGAATAAACCTCCTTTTTTTACAAATCACCCAGCCTCAGGTATCTCTTCATAACAATGCGAATGGACTAAGACAGACTTCATTGTAAAATGCCACTGAGCTCCTTGGAAGCCCACACCCTCAACTCTCAGCCTTGCTGGCCCTATGGCATTCTCTGAAAAAAGCACTGCCCATAATAGGCACTCAATAAACAGCTTTGAATGAATGGTTGAAGAAGTAGTTTGCAAGTGTCATTTTCAAGGCACTAGAAAAACAGGACTAATATTCAGAAGCATGTCAGCTCGTGTGTGCCTTAGTTCTTTTTCTCCTCGGGCTATTGCAGCTTCTGTGCATGCAAATGGAGGAGTTGGTTATGAAAACTGCATGCCCTGCGTCATCACTCTGTCCTATTAGGAACCAGACCCGACAGAAACACAGGGACATGTTTCACTCCAGAAATGTGTGCAGCATCTGTTAGGAAACCCTGAAAACTGCCATGACAGCTTGTTGTTCACCTCGGATTCAAGCAAAGAATGCACACTGCTGGGTGGTTTGTGCACATTCATTTCTCTTCTAAGATCACATTGAGCCCATTGGAATGGGTGGATTGAACAGAAATAATGCAGTGTTTTATCTCTTGTCTTTTCTACCTTGGCTGAAAGCAGATATGGAGAGTTACTCCCAACCCTTGCTTGTCTTGGGATCCACCAAGTTCTGACACTACAAATAAAATAGGCTTGACATCAGAGATGGCCAGAGGGGTGGGGGAAGGCTTACAGTCACAGGGTCTGGGGGCTAAAAGGAGCCTTCAGCGAGTTACAGAACTCAGCTTCGTCACCAAGGAGAGACCCCATTTATAGTAGCTTTAAAAACAAGCAGTAAACAAACACCATGTAATAAAAATTCTTGCCCAGTCCCATGGCCCTCCATAAATACAACAGTGAACTCAAATCAGCACCCAACATAATTTATCTTCACCTGCCATAATTTCTTTCTTGCTTCCAGAAGAGAGGAAATGGCTATTGGCCTAACAAACCCACACCATCCAAAGAAGAAGTAATTAACTTTCTGTTATGTTACATCTATCTTGGTGCTGAAATTTGCTTATGCTTTCTTGGTTTATTTTTGGTCAAACACATGGCTCTGTGGCCACCGGGAGAATATCCCTAGCAGATCTCCTGCAGCAGAGATCATCATTGGTTGAAGACCCAGTGCTATGCATTGAAATGTATCTCTGTGCTTGCACTGAGGCCCTGCCTCCTGTGGGCTGTTCCATGTCAGTGACTGAGTACTGCAGAGACACCTAAGGCAGCTTATTCCTGGAAGGCACTGGCATTTCCCTAATACACTCCTTTCATAAGAAATTCTGTCTTGGTGTCTTCTTGGAGGACCTAGACTCACATGGAGTCTTCCACTGATCCAGAAGAAGGCAAGAGTCTATCACAGGGTAGAGCCTGAACAGTGCCTAGCATGACAGGCACTCGAGAAATATTTACTGAATGAATGAATGAGAGCCTCCAACAATGAATGAGGTGGCCCTAGCAAGGAGGATGGATTTTTTTACAAAATTATTCAAGGAACAGCCTGCTGGCCTCCCATCACTGGGACCAGCACCCTCTACCTCTGAGCTAGCAGGAGCCCCATTTCCTAGAAGTTGATAGGGGGTTCTCGTGCCATGGAGATGCAGACTCTGGGTCTCTGAGATTCTCCCTTAGCAATTAGCAGCCTGCTTCATTGAGCCCAGGGTTCCCAAAGCATCAGACAATGAACAGAGAAAGGAGGCCCCATCCAAATGGCAGCATTGCTAGGTGAAGGCTGAAGTTCACTAGAAGCAAGACAGGCTGGTCACCTGTGGGAAAGAGAAGGTGGAAGGAGAGTGGAAGTAGAGTTTGAAAAGCTGGCTACATTCATTCATTCAGTGAATATTTCTTGAGTACCTGTCACGTGACAGCTAGGTGCCTTTCAGGCCCTGCCTCATGATGGACTTTTGCCTTCTTCTGGGTGAGCAGAAAGGAGTCCTTGCAAGTGTGGGTCCTCCAAGAAGAGCTGAATTGCAGTACAATTTTAACATGGGTAACATGGGCACCTATACATACAAAGAGGTCTTTATCTGTCCCCAAAAAGTACCCTAGTGCCTCATGGGGACACATTTAGGGTAATCTGGAAGCCTAGGATGGTTGTATTTTCCCTGCTATGGATGTGTGATCCTGTTTAGAGTATGGGGTGAGGTCTGGATGGCAAAATTACCCAAGCATTAAGTGTAGACCCTGCCACATGGTGATATTTTAAGAGATTGTGAAATTACCAAAGAATTTAAATGGCAAACCTATATGTGCATTTGACCAAACACCTACTAAACCCTAATTTCTGGAGCTGAGCCCCAGAAATCCAAATTTTAACAAGCATCTTAGAGATTCTGGCCCTCAATGTTGCCTCCACAGCCGGAGTTAAAGTACCACATTTGGCAACCTTAGGCAAAACAGCCATTCTTGGTAGCACATTGAAAAAGTGGGAGATGAGAGAGTCTTGGAGGACCCAGACTCTGTCAATTTCTGCAGAAATTTAATGGAAGGTACTTCAATCACTGGCCAATAGAATCAGAAACCCCAGGCTTTTCTTCCCCTGAATGCCCAGAGTCTTGATTTACAAACTTTTGCTTTCTGGCACAGGCATTTAATTGTGGGACTTTGGGCATAGTTCCTGACTATCTTACGCTGTTCTCATGCTGCTAATAAAGACATACCTGAGACTGGGTAATTTATAAGGGAAAGAGGTTTATGAACCCACAGTTCCACATGGCTGGGGAGGCCCTAGTGGAAGACAAAGGAAGAGCAAAGTCACATCTTACATGACGGCAGGCAAGAGAGCTTGTGCAGGGGGACCTCCCATTTATAATACCATCAGATCTCTTAAGACTTATTCACTACAATGAGAACAGTATGGGGGAAACTGCCCCCATGATTCAATATCTCCCCTTGGCCCTCACCCTTGACATTTGGGGATTATTACAATTCAAGGTGAGATTTGGGTAGGGACACAGCCAAACCATATAACTGACCAATAACCCTGAATCTCCACAACTCTCTGGCTCTCTTAGATATTCCATGACCTCCTGAGTGACTGGCCTTTTAATGAATTTTCTTCCCACACAGCCAGCCAGATGCGTTTCTCCAGTGGTGAACTAAGACCCCAATGGCCTGAGTAACCCTTTGTTGGAGGAGGTCTTGGTTTTCAACTGAGCGTGTGGATCAGGGAGGTGGCCATGAGTGGTGCCAAGTGGCATAAGAGTCACCTGTAAGCACTCAGTGCAGGCTAAGTGGGCCCTCAATGTCAGAGGGTGACAGCCACCGCAGAGGGTGACTCATTTCTACCCCTGCTGGCACCTGTGAATGAAGAGGTGCTGGAAAAGCACCTATCAGGAGCTCCTTAGGACAGAAAGAAGAGGTACAAAGTAAGGGGTTTAGCCTCTCAAATAAGCCTTGAAACTCCACCTGCACTACAAGAACCCATGATCAGCAGGAGACAGAACCAGGCTGGGCAGGAGGACAGAGCTCCTGGTTTCTCAGGTGGAGCCAAACCCCAGGGACCTGAAGGAGGAGAAGGGACAGAGTGAGATTCCTTAATGTGCAGATATTATGTTCTCCTTCCTAAAATGTTTATCTAGGAATGAAGCCTGGGCTGGTGATGGTGATGCTTGCTGTAACACGTTGGCAGCATTTGGAAGCAGCTCAGGGAGCAGCAGTGAGGTTACTGCAACACCAAGCTTCAAATCCACCTGTCCCTTTTGCATTCAGAATGTCATGACGTGTGATTACTGGGGGCCTATAGCCCAACAAGTTAGAGGAGATGACATTGTGTGGGCTACTATCTGCTCTGATTAAATAATTAATCACTCCCTAATTATGAAGGACAGAACTTTGCATCCTGCCCCACAGACCTTCCAAAGGACATATTTAGGAGGGTGACAATTTGGAAGAGATGAGATTTCCGGCTTCTTAGAAAGCCCATGGCCAAGCAAGGCTGAGGGAATATGTGGAATGTGCATATCCCTCTGTTAGGTAATGAGTTCCCCAGGGCAGAGCAGGTGACAGCTGTTCCAGGACTATAAAATATGGGTTAATTTGGAGCAGCTTGCACCTTGATTCTTGCAGATGTACAAAGGGTACTTTAGTGAGGCAGCTGAATGTCATTTGCTTTTTTTTTTTTTTTTTTTTTTTTTTTTTCTGGGCAACTAGGCATGAGGATGGCAGGTAAGAGTGTGGACAGAGCTATTTGCATCTTTTCTTGCCAGGATGGGTCAGACAATGGGTCCACTGTCCCCCATCTCCCAGCAGACAGGCAAATCAGTCATTTTTGAATTGTATTCCTTTATACCTCCATCACCTCTTAACCACCATTCAGCCTACCAACATCTCAGTTTCCCAAGCCGAGTTCCTCCATCCCTTCACACATACTGCTTTTGTTCTGAAGTCTTAAGCCTTCCTATGTCACTCTGCCTACTTTCTTTCTTTCTTAGGTCTAAACTCAGTTCAATGTCACTTCCTCCAGGAAGCCTTCCTTGAGTTCCCTGCCTGATGCCAATAACCGCTCCTGTATTCCCAGAGCACTTGTGCAGATTGCTTCCCTCTAGATGCCAAGCTTTTTGGTATTTCAAGTTCCTCCATTTAGCAGCTGTTAGTAAATGTTCGCTGAATGAATAAATGAATGCAAGGATGTATAAGTGAACCTTATTCACTACTCAGTAGATTATTAATTCATTGAATGAATAAATAAACAACGTGAGCTAAACATTTCCAGTGAACTATGGTAGAGACTGCTGGCTGTTGCCCAAACCTTCTTCCTGAGCATGCCTTTTCCACCTTTCCTTGCAGTTCGTGGAGTGTGAGGGGGAAAAACTGGGGAACACTACTAGTTTTGTGGGGAGCAGAGCCCTCCCTGCTGTTGTGATATTACAAGAGAAATAAACACTTATGACATGAAGACACTGAGACTTAGGGGTCTGTTACAGCAGCTACTCTTGCCTTAACCAGCATACAACCTGCTAGATGCAAAGTATGTCTCCTGGCTGACGTCACTTCACATGGCACTGAGGTGTGGGCACCTTGGCTGGCTGTTGGAGAGCAGCTTCCCTCTCCTCCCTGGTTGGGAAGCAGCGGGATTTAAGAGCAGTTTCCTGGCACAATCTCACCCTGCTGTAACTGAGATCAGTGTGCCTCACCCTGTCATGTACCTTACCCCTGTCATGTACATATGAATCAGCTGGGGACCTTGTTAAACAGATTCTGGCCAGGCATGGTGGGGGTCTTGACATGCACTAGAAATCTCGTTCACCTTTCACAGCCTTCAAGAATCCTGATGTGCTTTGACTCCTGTTCCTGGGAGAGGCCATGGAACTGTTCAGGAGCTGAAGTTCAAGTTCAAATATCCAGCACTGTTACTAAGCCTTTATGCAGCACGTTATTTGTTTCCAGCAGGCTCAGTGATCACTTAAGTTTGCATGTATCTATCTAAATGGAGTGTTTTTCACCCTCATTTGGGTAACGGCTTGAGCCTTTCATACTGAGATTGGCCATTTTATTTGCAACTCACTGTGCAACTTATTAGCTCCTCCAATGTCCCTTAGAAAGATGCAGAGGATTCCACAGAATGCCATAGAGACCTGGATTTAGGGCAAATATTTGACCAAAAGTCCACTAATTCACGTGAGTAATACTTCCCGCAACCTGTGCAATGCTAGTCTCTGGGTACAAAGTAAATGAAACTGTCCTGAGCAGGTGTTACAAACACCCTTCCCTGAGAGTCCCAGGGCCTCTTTATTGAAGCACAGCAGAGTGGTCCAACCAGATCAGAGTCAGGAAACAGAAGTTTTAGTTTTTGTTTTTTTTTGTTTTTGTTTTTGAGATGGAATCTTGGTCTGTTACCCAGGCTGGAGTGCAGTGGCACAATCTTGGCTCACTGCAACCTCTGCCTCCCAGGTTCAAGTGATTCTTCTGCCTCAGCTTCTTGAGTAGCTGGGACTACAGGTGTACATCACCACGCCCAGCTAATTTTTGTATTTTTAGTAGGAACAAGGTTTCACCATATTAACCAGGCTAGTCTCGAACTCTGGACCTCATGATCCACCTGCTTCAGCCTTCCAAAGTGCTGGGATTACAGGCATGAGGCACCATGCCTGACCAGGAGACAGACATTTTAATTCCAGCTTTCTCAAAAACTGCTTTTGTGAGTTTAGACATAATTACAGTACCTGGGTACTAAACACCTCTGTGCCAGGTGCTGTGATCATTGCCTGAGTTATAATTCTCACAATAGTCCTGCAAGATAGCTGCTATTACCCCCATTTCACAGATAAGCAAACTTAGGCTCAGATGAATTTAAGTGGGCCAGGCATGGTGGCTCATGCCCGTAATCCCAGCACTTTGGGAGGCCGAGGCAGGTGGATCAATTGAGGTCAGGAGTTTATGACCAGCCTAGACAACATGGCCAAACCCTGTCTCCACTAAAAATACAAAAATTAGCTGTGTGTGGTGGTGGGTGCCTATAATCCCAGCTACTAAGAAGGCTGAGGCAGGAGAATCTCTTGAACCCAGGAGGCGGAGGTTGCAGTGAGCTGAGATCGTGCCACTGCACTCCAGCCTGGGTGACAGAGTGAGACTCTGCCTCAGAAAAAAAAAAAAAAAAAAGGACAGGTTTAAAATGTGTGCCATTTTTCACCTCTGGTTGAGCCCTTCCTTGGTGATCGAAGATAAGACCCATGAGCGACTGAATATGATTTCAGACAGCATTTGGAGAAGGACAGAGAGAGGGAGAAGACAGCGCTTCCCGTGATAATGTCAATTTTTCAGTGCATGAAACCCTGTGTGGCTCTTCCCTTTACAAATGAGGTAGAAGAAAGTGAAGTTAATGAAGCAACTCAGCTATCACCGGAATGCAGCAGAAGTAATCAAGTCTGGGACTAAGGGACAGTTGCCATGACATTCCAATGCATGCACCATGATCACTGTCGATGACTCTGCCTTCGTCTGATGGATGGCAGCTTGCCTCTCTGTTTTTGTAAGCAAATGTGATAACAATATTAAACAATTACAAGTAATGTCCCCAGCTGCTTTTCCACTGCCTTTGAAACATTTTAGATCTGCTGAAATAATTGCAAACCCATTAACAAGGAAGGGGGTACATGTATCCCTGCCTTCCTGAGTAGTACATTCGCCCAAAGACAAGAGGATGACGAGCCTCCTTCCAGAACATTCAGAGGCAGTCACCCTGCCAAGCAGACTGAGACTTGCAAAGGTCCAATGCCCTTTTTAAGAAGCTTGCTGAATGACCTCTTTAAACATACAAGCATGAATACGAGGCACAATCGGGGTGAGGGGGGCTGATAAGCGGGCGGTTTGCCCGCTCTAAAGTTAGAATGCATCTTGTCCACCAAAGTGTGTTATCTGACCTCCACAATGCTGGAGCCCAGCTAAATCCTGCAAATATTTATCTACTACTGACTATGGAAAAAACAATAATGTGCTGCAGGGAATCCAGTCTCTCTCTCTCCCTCTCTCCCTCTCTCTCTCTCTCTCTCTGTCTCTCTCTCTCTCTCACACACACACACACAGACACACACACACAGACACACACACGGCTCCTGCTATCTCGGAGCTTCCAGGCTGGTAAGGAGAAAGTGCAAACATTAGTAGGTAAGTCTGCTCCCAGGAGGAATGTGATAAGTAGAACAAGCAGGGTAGTATACAGTATGATAGAAGCAAACAGGAGGTGGAGATGAGTTCTGACTCCGTTTCATTTATGAAAACGATGAGGGAACAGTGTCTGAAAGACTTGGCTGGTTTGAGCCATTTTCCCCATCATATTTATATTTTGTTTTCTTTCTTTTTTTTTCTTGAGACAAGGCTTCACTCTGTTGCTTAGACTGGAGTGTTGTGGAGTAATCTCAGCTCACTGCAACATCCACCTCCCGGGCTCAAGCAATCTTCCCACCTCAGCCTGCTGAGTAGCTGGGACTACAGGTGTGTGCCACCAGACCTGGCTAATTTTTGTATATTCTGCAGAGATGGGATTTCACTGTGTTGCCCAGGTTGATCACAAACTCCTGGGCTCAAGTGATCTGTGCACCTCAGCCTCCCAAAGTGCTGGGATTAGAGGCGTGGGCCACCCCATTGGCATATTTTGCTTTCTGGCTACATGTAATTATAGGTACATATGGTCTCCCCTTTCACTCAAATGTGAAGTTATTGAGGGCAAGCCCTATTAGCATAGCCATATTTCAAGAGTCCTGGGCACTCAAATCTGATGCAAAATTTGCCATGCTTTTCCTCTGCCAATACAATAAATTTGCTTGTTTGTGCATGGATTTACATATAATACCTGAGCAAATCTAAGATCTAAGGTTTTCTGCCTCCCAACTCAGTGGACCATACGCTACTGCAGACAAGTCTCCCAGTTTTGTAATGTGAAGATGCACATGGTAACATTTTGCAGGTTGCAAAGCACCACATGCATATTAAACACCTTCATCATCATTACCACCACCATTATCGTCATCACTGCTGTCAGACCTGACACCACCTCCAGCATGGCCTCAGCGTTCCTTTAACCTCACTTCCTTCCATCTGCCCTATACTCTCACCCCTGAGTTGTGACAGTCGGACAAGGTAAAGAACCTGAAAAAGTGTTGGGCGCATGGATACATGGATGCATGGATGGAAGGTATGCTGATCCTGGAGAGAGAAGCAACCATATATGATGTGTTTTGTTTTCTAGCTTATTAAATCAGCTTCCCTTGCAAGTTTATGCAAGTTTGCATATCAACAGTGCAGGTGTGACCCCCCCCAACCCCGCCAATACCATATTTCCTCTTCCCCTCCCCATGTCTTCTCCAGACTCATGACCTGCCTGATGAGAATCAACATTTCCACGAATAGTGGCTTCCATCTCAATAGCCTCTAATCATTCTTTCTCCTCCACTGCGAATGATAGTGAAGTACCTTATTACAATATATCTAGTTAGCAATTCAAGGAACCAAGGCATAGAGACATTTTTTTTTCTTTATTCATTAGAAAAACAACGAAACAAAGAAACAAACTCTCTGAGAGCCTCAGGCATTGCTTACTGATTAAAAATCACTAATAATTTATAACAACACAATTATGATTCATATATATATGTGTGTATATATGAGCTATAGAGCACATTTAGAATCATTGATTAAGAAACCAGCTTAAGATCACAGATCACAGAGAGGGTCAATACCAGGATAGCACCCAGGAAGGACAGAAGTCTGACTTTACACAATGCCCTGCTAGGAATAAAAATCTCCAGGTGGCTCATCTGCTGGGTGGGAGGCCTGCCCCTGGAAACAGAGGCATCAAGAGACCATCACCCTGGGAACAAGGGTCATTCAAACGCATCTGTCAGTGAAGTCGTGCATGGACCGTGTTGGGTAATTAGTTCTGTGTGCTATTTTGCTGGATTTATGTATTCCTATTCCCTCATCTTTCGGGACTCCTGGGAAATATCTGAAATATAAGACAGGAACTCTGACCTTTGGATGGTATAAATAGCTTTAATTAACACTCAACAACAAGAAGTCAGTGGTTGATATTTGAAGCTGGCAAACTTCCTTGCCTGCAAGCTGCCAGATTTTCCATCTGTGGGCACCTGGCACCTGGCTTTCCATGACTGGAGCTGGGGCGAGATGTTCCATTCCCTCTTCCCTGTGGTGGCCCTCTTTGTTCTCTTGCTATGGTGCCAGGCTTGTTCGCACTCCCTGCCTCCCAGGCTGTGACCTGTCACTGGATTCTGGCTGCCGTAGTGCTTGTGGGCCTGCCTTGCTCTCCAACCCAGGGGTTCCTGCCTCCTGAGTCCCTGGTGATGTTCACAGATGGTGGAAACCCACAGATGCCCTTCATTCTTCCCTTTGCTTTAGCCAGAGACTTTTGTCCTCCACCAAGCCAGGGACTCCTTCCTCCATGACACTGGCCACAGTAAATATTCTTTCTAAATTTTTTATTATTTTTAAAACTGATTCATTAATTTTTGTAGAGATGGTCTCACTCTGTTGCCCAGGCTGGAGTGCAGTGGTATAATCATAGCTCACTGTCAGAAATAGATGCTTGGTGCCACAAAGAAAACTCAGCACTGAGACAAAGAATCTCTCAGCAAGCAATTTTTACTTCCTGTAGGAAGTTTACCTTTGCTAGTCATCTTGCCACAAGAGTACAACGAACAAAGGAAAAGCAGATATATTTATCCCTTATGCATTTGGGGTTGTCCTTACTGCTGTGTCTGACCTCTGCTGGCTGGAGCCAGACCTCACAATCTAAACTAAAACCTGATTGGCTAATAACTTAAACTTTTTTAAACAGGTAAGGGGCATAGGCTGCAAGCTGGGACATGCCTGTGAGCACATCTAGCACAGATATCTTGGTTAAAGTACAAGGACATAGAACATATTATGTGTCTGTAAGCATGGCATGTCTAACAGCTTCATATGATAGGGCTTAACCAAGAGTTATAAGCAAATTAATTCTTTAACAAGAAAGGAAACTTTGAAGAGGAACTTTTCTACTTCCCATACTCACTGTCACCTTGAACTCTAGGGCTCAAGTGATGCTCCCACCTCGGCCTCCCAAGTAGCTGGGACTGCAGGTGCATGTCACCATGTCAAGCTGATTAAAAAAAATTTTTTGAGAGATAGAGTCTCGCTATGATGCCCAAGGTCCTGGCCATAAACAATCCTCCCACCCTGGCCTCCCAAAGTGCTGGGATTACAGGTATGAGCCAACAGACCCAGCCTACAGTACACATTCTTTGTTAGGATTTGTTGCCAGGTTTCATGTGTAAAAGCAGTCCCCGATGATATTGGTAAGGGCAAACTGACACATGGCTGGTGGTTTCTCATTCAAATTTGAAAAACAATGTGATGATCACAGTACCTAAAAATTGTACAGAAACTGTACAAGTGGAACATAGGCACTGCTACCTATCTGCGTGCCTATATTGGTAAATACAAGTATATTTATTTGACATAGGAAATAAGGCTTTGTACATTTATGCCAAAACTCCTTAGCTCCTGGCTCTCATTAGGCCCAAGCTGTTTGGCTTGGGATTAAGCCTCCAGAATTTTTAAGTTCTCCAATGTGAGATTCAACTTGTAGCCCAAGTCAGAGCTCAGACTTCAGTCTGCCTTTAATGCAGCACAGTGGAAACTTAGTATCCTTGTTTTGCATGCCTGCCACCGGAAGGAGAAAGCAAGAACTACTCTTCTTTTAGAAAAGGTTAGCAGCACCAGAGTGTGGAATTCCCATGTAACACCTCCATGTACTCCTATAATTAGCCCTGTTACACTGTAAGTTCCCAGCTGCAGCATTTGTAGTAGGGAATGTAAGCACGCAAATCCCCAAATTATACTTTTGCTAGAAAAGAGAAAACAATGAATTGCAGAATTCACAGATCTCTCCTCTAATGACAACACACCTGAAATAAAAGGATGGGCGAAACCACCAGCAAGAAGAGAGGCTTAGGTAATATGGAAGTTTTGTTTGTTGAGTGAAGAACTCCAGAATGAACAGAAGATGGTGGCAGTAGAAGCAAAGCCACCCTTCCAGCTGCTTTAGCTCCTTAGCCCAAGTCACTGTGTGCCCCAGCCACCCTGCTGTCTCTAGGTGCTGTCTTCCCCGAGTCACTTTGGTTCAATACTCAGCCTCAAAGACAAAGTCCAGTTACGTGTAACTGTTCTGGAGGATGTCGGGAAAGACATAGATTCCAAACATGAACACAGACAGCGTAACTTCGTTAAGTGCCTGTGGCTCCTGGATGTGACCGCCTTAGCTTCCGTGACAAATGTCAGGCTTCCATCTGAGGCTTCTGATCCTCTTGTCAGTTGATTAAAAGATATTTGGGCATAGACAAAAACATATTTTAAAATCTTGACTCAGGAAACAGAGGCAAACAAGACGCCACACCACAAGATGAATCAGGTCATTTTCTGTGCTCCACTGACTCAAGATATCTGGCCCTTCCTTTCCTTCTGAGCCTGTAAGAGGCTGTCCTAGCTGGGAGCTGAGCTGTCGAAATCATGCACCTCTGGCCTTTTCTTATAACCATATAAAGCCCTCTTCATTCTAATCAAAACACCTGCACCTCCATTGCCCTGACCGAAGACCCCCACTTCGTTCACAGTTACTCTTTGGTCTACAGTCACACCAGCAATTTCTAATTTCCTGTCCCCAATCAAAAGGCATAAAACTCAAACATAAGGCCAGGTACGGTGGCTCACATCTGTAATTCTAGCACGTCAAGAGACCAAGGTGGGCGAATTACTGGAGGTCAGGAGTTTGAGACCAGCCTGGCCAACATGGTGAAATCCTATCTCTACTAAAAATGTAAAACTTAGCTGGGCGTGGTGGTGGGCACCTGTAGTCCTAGCTACTCAAGAGGCTGAGGCAGGAGAATCTCTTCAGTCCAGGAGGAGGAGGTTGCAGTGAGCCGAGATTGTGTCACTGCACGCCAGCCTGGGTGACAGAGCTAGATTACATCTCAAAACACAAACAAAAACGTTAAATCTTAAACATCCAAACAGGTGGGAGCTCCAAGAGCCACAGTTTTCCCTCCAAGCTGTCTAACAATCAGACTGGGAAATATTGAGGGAAAAAGAGGGCAGAGCACGTGTGGAGAGGGGAGGGTGCCCGGAGTTTCCTGGGAGCGGACAACAGGCTATGTTTCCCTTTTAGTGACCGTGACTCTGCAGGGGTTGTTGCCTATCTGGCTGACCACTGCTTGTTCCCCCCGTGCACCTGGGAGAGTGATGTGACTCTCGCCATAGAAAGGGGAGGAGGAGGAGGAGAACAGACACAGCGGGTCTGGAGTATTTCCCACAGCCCCCCGTTCCTCCTCTCCGAATCCTCTCATTTGATGTTGGGAGTTTTATTTGCACATGGCAGGTTGGCAGGCCACGGCTGTCTGGGAAATTGAAGATAAGGGCACATCATGGCCACTGTGGGGCTCTGACGAAGGCCTAGCTGCCAGAGGGCCTACATGTGGGAAGCCCTGCCCTCCGGGAGTCACAGGATGAATGGAGGGAAACTATTCTTACCCAGCCTTAGGCATGGTTTGGCCCCATGGTGAGCTTATACTCAATGGGAGTGGCTTTGAAGCAGATTCAGCAACAATACTTCCCGGTACCATGAGAATTCTAAAGACAAGGCAGCCATCCTGGTTTTCTGTTTTACGAAGAGCTAATCCTGTTTTATCCTCATGCCCTCATCAGTAAGATCAGAATAAGGATAATATCACTGAAATCAGAGTAAGTTAGTTTTTACCAAACTTCAGGAAAATTTGGTTCAAGATTTCATGGTGAAAGGAAGTGCATTTTTGTTAAAAATGATTCCAATTTAGCACATGATAGGGGCGACTGAAGCTGAATTCACAGGATTAGATAATGTCTTGCCAAAGAGCATTTGAGACATCACTATTAGGGTCGTGAGGCCCCAAGCAATCATCACTCTGTTAAAGCCTGAAGGCTTTACATATAAAGCTGGTATCAAGCAAATAATGAAACAATTTGCTTTTAAGCACCAAAGTGATGCTGAGAATGTATTAGGCTGGTGCAAAAGTACCAGCCTAATTACGTTTGTAGCAACCTGATAGTCATTCTGGTGTCTGGCCGCATGTTTTGAAGGCATTTGTGGGTCCCTATGCATGGCAGTACCCTCTCTAGATGCTTGGGATCTCAACAAGAAGCAGGACTACACCCAGCTGGCCGCCGTGGGGAGGAACGGATGGCCATGGCTGGTGACAGTCTGAGCCCACAGGACCCCAAGAGTTCCAGCAGCTGCTGAGTCTGGGCTGCAAACACACTGGTCCTTTGCTGGGTGGAAAAGGAAGGACCAAGCTCCCTCTGGTACCCTCCCTCAAGGAGCAAGAACCACGCTGTTCCCTGTTCTCACTCCCATGTGCACCACGCTGTTCCCTGTTCTCACTCCCATGTGCTATATCCTGTGTGGAAAGGGAGGAGTAATCAACCTTCACTACCTTTTTGTCTAGGATCTGCCTGTTTCTTCTCCACAGACTTGGAGAACCGTATCTTGTGAGTCTGTATTCCCTGAGTAAAAGCCCATCATTTAAAGGACAAGGGGCCTACCTCTAACTCCACCTCTGGAATGAAAATTTAGTCCCACCTATGATGAACTCAGATGGGAAAACAGAGTTTGTTGAGGGCATGTGGTGATGGACAGAAAGAGGGAGAAATAAGGTAAAGTTTGAAGAACTTGTTTCTCTTGGTATCTGATTGGAGTCTACCTTGTGAATCCTCTGAGTCTTGGCCAGACTGGTTTCTCCTATTTGCTTTGACTGCTAGAAAATGTAGAGCCATATCCATGATTTATCTTTTGATAATTTCTACAAGGCTTCTGGTAAATAGTCTTGTGGACTGACTTTTTCTTGGGCTTAATTTTAGCATTTTCTCTCTATCTTTTTTTCTTCTTTTTTTATTTTTAATTTTTGAGATGGAGTTTCGCTCTTGTTACCCAGGCTGGAGTGCAATGGCGCGATCTCAGCTCACCGCAACCTCCGCCTCCTGGGTTCCAGCAATTCTCCTGCCTCAGCCTCCCGAGTAGCTGGGACTACAGGCACGTGCCACCATGCCCAGCTAATTTTTGTATTTTTAGTAGAGACGGGGTTTCACCATGTTGACCAGGATGGTCTCG